>CM060577.1:7644232-7789275 GCA_030625065.1 Alectoris magna | reverse complement strand
ACCCAAAGCGGTGAGCGAGGCGGTGGGGGGGTGTACAGGTAATAATACTGCTCACATAGAAAAGTAATAATCCTTCATTTGTACATTTATACAGTGGCTCTCTGCGCCCCCCCGGCCCCCCCCCACAACCCCTCCCCCCGACCCCCATCCCCCCTCCCCCCAACGCACACACACAACCCCCTGCCTGCTCCCCATCCCCTCCCAACCCCCCCCCTCACCGCCCCCCCCCACTATGCCAGGGGGTCGGTCAGGTCGTCGTCTGCGCCGCGCGCCAGCAGCTCCCGCTTCTCATCGGTGCTGGCCAAGGAGTTCCTGCTGCTGTGTGCGCCCATGTACAGCGTGGCGTACACCGGGTTGGTGAAGTTGGTGGGCTGTAAAAGGGTGGGGGGGGGGGGGGGGGGGGGCGTAAGTGAGGTCAGGGGGCTCACGGCCCTGCTGAGGGCAATGGCAGGTTGGGGGGGGGGGGGGGGAGGGCTCTGCCCCATAGCCTGGTGCCCGCGGTCACGGTGCTGTCTGCCCTAAAAGGGTCATTTCCAACGTGCCCCCCCCCCCCCCTCTGCCCCCCAACCCTGCACCCTCCCCGCTTCCGCACGGAGCCCAGCTCTGCCCCCCCGCCCCATTCACACCCAATTCATGAGCTTCCCTTCCAGCAGCTCAGCGCCCCAACCTGCACTGAGTCCCCCCCTGGTGCAGGACCCCCCCCCCCTCAGCCCCCCACCCCAAGCCCCACCTTGTCAGGGTCCAGGGCGAAGTCAGCATCCAGCAGCTCTCCCACGTCGTCGTCGGGCTCCCCCTCGTACATTTTGTAGGTGGGGTTCCCGATCTCCACATTCATGGCCCCGTTGGTCATCCGCTGGTGCTGGAAGCCCTTGGCGCTGCGTGGGGGCAAAGAAAAGAAGGTCGGGGATTTAGGGGGGGGGGCAACACCATGGGGCGGAGCCCCCCCAACAAGTTCCACCTCACTCACCCTTTAATCCTCCACTTGTACCAAGCAAAGGCCACCACGGCCAGCAGGAGCAGCAGCAGCAGGATGGGGATGACGATGGAGGCGGTTCCTGCAGCACAAGGGGTGGGTGGGGGTCAGAGGGCTCATCCGGGGGGGGGCGCAGGGCCCAATCCTAGCTTCTGCTGCAGAAGCCACGTCCCGACGTCCCCCCTCCCCCCCCCCCCCGGCGCAGTGCCCCACACGTACGGCCGCTCTGCTGCTCGCCCACGATGAACTCCTCACAGCGCACCCCCCGTCACCTCCAGAGGGCACCTGAGAGCACGGGGAGAGCCGGGGGGTTAGAGGGGGGCAGGACGGCATGCGGGGGGGGGGGGGGTGAAGGGAAGGGGGGGGCACGGAATGGTGGGAGGGGGCACAGACTGGTATGGGGGGGAGGGAGGGGATGACACAGATCGGGGGCTGTCAGCATTGTTTTGAGGGGTCGGAAGCATCTCCCCCCAGCTTGGCACAGGGGGCACCCCCTGCAGCCCCCCCCCCCCCCGCCCTGCTTACAGGCACTCGGGCAGCTGTGTCTTGTCGCTGATGGAGCAGGTGCCGCCGTTCAGGCAGTAGCTGTCGCAGGTCAGGCAGCTGGGTGCCATCTTGCCATCAGGACAGCTGTGGGGCACCCAGGTCAGTGCACGGACACCCAGGGATACCCCCCCAACACCCCCCAAGAAAGCCCTGCCTGCTCCTGCTGCCAACTCCATGCCAGCCCTGGAGCCCCACTGCACCAAACAGCGCCCCGTGGGTCCCCACCCCCCTCACCCCCCCACCCACGCAGGCTCCTTCACATCCCTGCACCCCAACCACTCCCTTTCGCCCAGCACCACGGCACGTACATGCAGGACACGTCTCCGCTCTGCCTGTTGATGTTGCATTTGCCCTCCTGGCACCGGGAGCATTTGTTGTCCTGGCACTGAGCGCCCCTCGAACTGCGGCGGGCAGCGGCACTGCTTGGTGCCATCCTTGGTCATCTGGCACACGCCGTTGTTCTCGCAGTAGTTGAAGCATTGCTCTGCGGGGCACAGAGAGCTCAGGGTAGGGGCAGAAAGGGAAACAACCCCCCCCACCTCACCCTGCTGGCCACGTTCTGTGCAATGCCCCCCCTCCCCCCCCCCCCAGGGTGCCGTTCTTGGCCACGCTGCTGGCTCTTGCTCAGCCCGCGGGCAGCTGTTGGCCACCCCGCAGGTCCTCCTCTGCACAGCTCCCTTCCAGCAGCTCAGCGCCCAACCTGCACCGGGTCCTCCCCAGGGGTGTAGGACCCGATTTGCCCCCTCCACCCCCTCCCCAACTCACGGTACTGGCAGCGGTCCCCGATGAAGGTGGGTGGGCAGCGGCAGTTGGGCTGGTTGCCCTGGTTCACCGTGCAGCTGCCGTTGTTCTGGCAGTAGTTGGTGCACACCTGCTGGTCGCACCGGGACCCCGTGAAGCCGGTGGGGCAGCGGCAGGTGGGCATGCCTGGGAATGAGAGCAATCAGAGCTCTGCTCCGTGTGCCCCCATACTCCACCCCCCAACCCCTAACAAGGCTCACAGCCCCACGGCGCTCACCGGATGGGGAGGCGGTGCACAGCCCCCCCGTTTTGGCAGTAATCTGAGCACTGGTTGATTTGGCACCTCTCGCCGTTGTAGCGTGGCTGGCAGCGGCACTTGGCCTGCTTGCGGGCGTTCAGGAAGCAGCTGCCCCCGTTCAGGCAGACCAGGTCACACGTGTCGGTGGTGGGCACTGGGATCGGGTGGGAGGTGAGCAGGGCTGTGCCACACCGCCCCCCGCCCCCCCCCATCCTCCTCCTCATCCCCCCCGGGTGCACCTACCGACAGCAGAGGCGGTGGGGGAGGGGATGAGCACGCAGGTGCCGTTGTCCAGGCGTTTGCCATTGGGGCAGGTGCAGACGGGGCCGCTGGGGCTCAGCAGGCAGAGCCACTCACATTTCTTACGGTCACAAGGGTTGGTCACTGCCACAGAGAAGGGACGGCACAGAGTGAGGCACAGAGTGAGGCACAGAGCTGCCCCACAGCACCCAGTGCCTTTGGGTCACCAGCTGGCAGCTTCTCATTGCGCCCTGGCCAATGTGAACCCCGCACTCCCACCCTTTCTACCACCCCAGGTTAGAATCATGGAACGGCTTAGGTTGAAAAGGACCTCAAAGGTCATTGAGTTCCAACCCCCTGCTACGTGCAGGGTCACCAACCAGCAGCCCAGGCTGCCCAGAGCCACATCCAGCCTGGCCTTGAATGCCTGCAGGGATGGGGCATCCACAGCCTCCTTGGGCAACCTGTTCCAGTGCGTCACCACCCTCTGGGTGAAAAACTTCCTCCTAAGATCCAACCTAAACCTCCCCTGTCTCAGTTTCAAACCATTCCCCCTTGTCCTATCGCTGCCCACCCTCACAAACAGCCGTTCCCCCTCCTGTTTATTCGCTCCCTTCAAGTACTGGAAGGCCGCCATGAGGTCTCCCCGCAGCCTTCTCTTCTCCAAGCTAAACCAGCCCAGTTCCCTCAACCTTTCCTCATAGGAGAGGTCCAGGTGCCTTCCCCCAAAAGCAGGGGGGGCCCAAGGCCAGCACGCACCCTCCGGCTGTTTGTACTGGTGGTAGAGCACCACGTCGGTGGCGTGGTTGAGGCCGGACGTCAGGTTGGTGACGGATTTGTGCCCGAATTTGTGGATCTTGAAGATGCGGTTGTTGATGTAGGTGACGCCGTAGATGTAATCCTCAAAGATGTCGATGCTGAAAGGATGGCTCAGCCCTGGGGAAGCGAGGACAGGACCCGTGAGCTCAGACAGAGGAGGCACGGGGGCAGACAGCACGGCCAGCCAGGCGCTGCCACGGGCAAGGCTGAGGAGAGGCTGCAGATGGGTGGTGGGCTGGGGTCTCCCATCCTGAAAGAGGAGGTGGGACCCAACCCGGAGCCCAGGGATGTCACCCCTGGACAGGTCAACCTCCCCCCTGCTGCTCCCACAGCTCTCCGCTCACCCTTCTTGTTGTCGATGGCCACGACAGGGTCGGTGCCGTTGAGCCGGATGCTGCCGATGACGGACAGCTTGGCGTCAGCCCAGTACAGCCGCTCGTTGTGGTAGTCCACAGCCAGGCCTGGTGCACACACAGCCATGAGGGGGGCTCAAAGCCCACCCCAAACCCCCGCTGAGCAGCACAGCCACCCACCGCCCTGCCCTGCCCTACCCACAGCCAAGCTGAGCTTTCCAAGCACGAGCCGGCCGTGTCCCTCCCACTGCACGTCACTGGCACCTCGCGTGCCCCTCCTGTTCACCTGTTGGCCATTGGATGTTGTCTTGCACCAGGGTCTCGCGCAGCGTCCCATCCATTGCGGCCGTCTCAATCTTGGGGTGATTGCCCCAGTCTGACCAGTACATAGTCCTGCAAAGGACATGGGCAGGTCACTGCTAGCAGGGCAGTAAGGAGGGGACGAGCAGGACAGCCCCACACCCCAGCAGAGGAGAAACCCTCGGCCTTCTCCCAGCGCCATCCCAGCGGGGTGAGCCGACCTCAGATACCTCCCACCCTGACAAAGAGCGCGTCCCTGAGGCACAGGGAGCTTCCACCACGGAACGGTTTGTTGGTAAGGAAGCAGGCTGAGGGCAGGATAGAGGGTAAGAGGGAAAGGGCTCGAGTCTCACCCCCTAAGTGGATCAACCACAATGGCATGAGGCTCATCAATCATGCCCGAGATCAGCGTCTTGCGATTCTCGCCTTTCATCTGCGCCACCTCGATGACATCCCGCCCGGAGTCTGTCCAGTAGATGTTCCCAGCAACCCAATCAACAGCAATACCCCGCGGCATCTTCAGCCCGGAGATCTGGGGAGGGCAGCAGGAGGAGGCTCAGGGCCGGCCGCCCCACTGCACACCTCCCCCAGCACACGGGGCCGGAGCTCACGTTCAGGTGGGTGACGCCGCCGTCGATCTGGCGCCGGTTGCGGTTGGAGGCGGTGGAGGCAGCCGAGGAGGCGGGCAGCTCGCAGTACGAGATCCTGCCCGTGTGCCAGTTGGTCCAGTAGATCTTGTTGCCCTTGACGTAGATGTCCATGGCATCGATGCGCACGTTCTCGTCGCCCTGGAAGGCCGGCTCGTAGGCCGAGTTGGGGTTGAAGGGGTACATGCTCCGGATCTTGTTGTCGTCCGCAATATAGAGGATCTGGTGCTCCGAACCTGCAGGGGAGGAGTTGTTGGTGATGCCCAGGGAGCTGCAGTCAGCCAGGCTCCACGGCACAGGACTGGGTGCTCAGCGTCCCCTTGGGCTGGGGAGGGACAGATGGATGGGACACACTGACAGGGTCTGGGCCAGCATCCCATCAGGACGGGTAGAGCGAAGGGTGAGGAGGAGGAATCGGGAGCTGAGTCCTGCAGCAGGGCACGGCACGCTCAGGGTTTGTGCACACCCACACCCCCTCCTGACCTTCTGCCTTGCACATGTTGTCAGTCTTCATGAAGTTCTTGGCGCAGCTGCAGACGTGGGAGCCCTTGGTGTTGTTGCAGAGCTGGGAGCAGGTCCCGAAGCGCAGGCACTCGTTGACATCTGGGCAGAGGGGAGATGGGGTCAGGGAGCCCAGGAGGTGTCTTCAGGCTCAGCCCTGGGGTCTGCATTCTCTGGGCACAGAACCCTCACCGCCCCCCAGGCCCCACATCTGTGCTCTGAGGACACCATTCCTGACACCCCAGCTGCTTTACAGACACAAAGATGCATCCTAAGGGTGAAAAGCAGCCATAAATATGGCCCTGAGCAGCCAGAAGTACCTTGACAGGAATTCTTGTCTGGCACCTTCTGGAAGCCTCTGCGGCACGTGCAGTACGTGGAGGACTGAGCCTGGATGCACTGGGCCTCATCTCCACACATGGTGGCATTGGTCATGCAGTCATACGACTTGTGCTCTGTGGTGGGAGGCACGGTCAGCACCCACACGGCCACCCAGTGCCCCCCAGCCCCCTGCGTGCACCCACCATGAGAGCAGGACTTCTCATCAGAGCCGTCCCCGCAGTCGTCGAAGAAGTTGCAGCGGAGGTTGGCGCTGATGCACTTCTTGTTCTCACACAGGAACTCGTTCTTGTCCTGGCTGCAGCTCTTGGGCTTGGCCGTGGGGGACTCTGTGGGTGCACGGGCAGCACTGTGATGCCCCAGGCCCTGGGTGCCCGGCCCCATGCATGTAGCAGGGGGAGAGCAGCTTGGAGAAGGCCCTGCAGTGCCAGCAGCTGCCCCCAACTCTGGGGAAGGAGCAGGGGGCAAAGCCAAGCCCAGCACCCTGCAGGGAACGGCCCAAGGCCGGCAGCCAGCCCGGTCTGCACTCACCGCAGTCCTTCTCATCGGTGTTGTCTCCACAGTTGTCAATGCCATCGCACTGCCGACCGATCCACAGACATACCCGGTCGTTCTTGCAGCGGAACGGTCTGTTGGGGGGACACTGGAATTTCACTGCACCAGCAAACAGAAACAAACGGTGACGGTGAAAGGAGACGCCATGGCCAGACTGTCACGCTGGTCACGAGCCGCTGCTCGGCCTCTGCCCGATCCCAGGGAGTCCCACAGACGTGAGCGGGCTCCAGAGACTAAAGCAAAGAGACTGAAGCAGACAATCACCCGCTGCTGGCGCCACAGCAAGGCATGGCCTCTCTGCTCCACCAGCCTTGTTCTAAACCCCAGCCCCACGCCCACCCATCTGTGAGGCCACTCTCGAGAGGAGCCCCCCTGCCCTCCCGGCACCGCTAGAGATGCCGAGCAGAGGGGCCCCATCTTTTTGTTGCGCTAGAGGCAGCCAGCAGGCCCCGGCCCTGCCTCCTCCCTGCACCTGGCAGGGCCATGGTGGTGACACACCACCGGGAGCAGGGAGGCAGCGTCACTCACAGCACTCCTCGGGGTTTTCATCCGAGTTGTCCCCGCAGTCGTCCTCTCCATCGCATTTCCAGGCCAGTGGTTTGCACAGAGTGTTGTTGCACTGGAATTCGTCCAGGGGGCAGGTGCGCACTGTGACAGTGAAGGGAGGACACTTAGGCCTCAGTTAGGCTGCAAGTAGGCCTGAGCTAGGCCACAGCTAGGCCCAAGTTAGGCCTCAGGTAGGCCTGAGTTAGGCCTGAGTTGGGCCACAGGTAGGCCTCTGTTAGGTCACAGGTAGACCCTAGGTAGGCCTGAGTCAGGCCATAGGTAGGCCCAAGTTAGGCCACAGCTAGGCCTGAGTTGGGCCGCAGCTAGGCCTGAGTTGGGCCTGAGATAGGCCGCAGTCAGCCTGCCACGCCCAGGTGCTGCTCTGGTGCTCAGCCCCATTCCAGCACAGCTGGTGACCCCAGCGCTGCCATTACCTCCGGTGCCACAGTCTTCCTCGTCGGTGCCATCCATGCAGTCGGCATCAGCATCGCAGCGCCAGCGCATGGGGATGCAGTGCCCGTTCTTGCACTGGTACTGGTCGAACTCACAGCGGGGTATGCAGTCTTTCTGCAGTGAAAGGTCCAGGGATGGTGGTCAGCAGGGACAGCCCAGGCTGTGGTTGTTTCCTGCCCCATAACGGCAGCCAGGGCTGGGCCCTCAGCCCCCAGCTCCTCGCAGCCTTGTCCAGGGGCAGGCACTGGGGTGAGGGCTCCCCACTGCCGCCTGAGGGCAGGACGGGGTGCTGCTCCCCTCCCCGGTGCCGTACCTCATCAGATCCGTCTGCGCAGTCGTGGTCCCCATCACACTTCCACCTACCGGCGATGCAGCGGCCATTGGCACATGAGAACTCGCTCTCCGAGCAGGGCCGGGGTGCTGGGGACAGAGCACAGGGCAGCCCTGAGCTCGGCAGCAAGAGTGGCAGCGTCGGGGCAGATAGCACAGCCTGACTGACATTTGCATCCCACGGTGCACAGCTGGGGAATGGGGCTGAGCCCCCCCGCCCAGAGGTGCAGCACCGAGAAACGCCGGGGGAGAGCAGAAGCCAACAGGGGGTTTTTTGGGGAGCAAAAGGGGTACAGTCAGAGTGTCAGAGGGGCACAGGTTGCGGGGCCAAGACTGAGCCATGCGTGGGCCCTGGTGGTGCCAGGGAGCAGGGCTGGACCCGTCCCAGCTGCGGTGGAGATGCTGCTGTTGATGCTCTGCAAATCCACCGGGGTTGGTCCGGTCCCGGCCCTTCTGCCCTCACTTGGAACTTAACGTCTTCATTTATTTTAAAGAGACTGTACATGGAATTAAAAGATTTTGGCAGGAACCTACCTCTGAGCGCCCCATAACGACAGTGTGAAAATGGAAAAAAACATAAGATGAAGTGAAATGGCACGAACTCAAAAACACGACATGAAAACAACAGAAAAGAAAAAATTCACACTCTGGAGGCTGCAGGGAGGCAGAGGTGCGTGGGCGACCGGGCTGGCACAGGAGGGGCTGCGTCTGCAGGGCTGTCTGCCAGCCCCAGCGCCGTCCCAGGGCAGCAGGGAGGGGACGGGGGTCCTGGCCACCACCACCACCACCACCCCGAGGATCACGTTGGCCAGGCACCATCCCAGTCCCCGCTGCTCCAAAGGACAGTGCTGGCACAGCTCCGCCAACAAGCGGCAGCTCATTAAGGGGCAGCAGCTTCTGCCACTGCTTCTCCAAACCAGCCACCTTCCTGCACACCTGGGCCAGGTCCAGGTTTGTGACTTGGGTCCAGCTCGTTCCAGACAGACCTCAGCCCCCTCCCAGAGGTGATGCGTTCGCACAGCCTCGGCCAAACCACCTCCAAGGGCACTGCCTGCCAAGCTGGAGCCAAAGTGCAAGGTGCTGGCGTAAAGCCGAGCTGCTCTGCAGCGTGCCCCGCTCCATCACGGCAACACCCGCGAGCCCTGCGGGTGCTGGGAGGGCACTGCTGCCCGCGAGGTGCTGGGCTTTGGCCCATCCCTCTCATCTGTTACCGCTTCTGGCCTCTCCCCAGAGCAGCCACGAGCTCCTGGAGTTTGTGGCACCGATCAGCCACATCCGCGGAGCTTCTGCCCAAGGGCGGAGCGCTGCTCCCAAGCATCAGCCCCAACCGGCCCAACGCTCCCCGCCCCGTGCAGAGCCCGGCCACCAGCAGCTGCAGGGCCGCAGGGGAGCCTCGGTGCCCCCTCTGCTCTGAGCTCGTGGGTCAGTGAAGGTGTGAGGGCAGCACGTACTGCAGCTCTCCTCGTCCGAGTTGTCCCCGCAGTCGTTGTCGTAGTCGCACTGCCAGCGGCCCGGCACGCAGCGGTTGTTCTTGCAGCGGAACTGGTAGGGCTCGCAGGTGCGTTCGTCTGGGAGGGATGGAGACAGGCGTGCATCAGCATCGCCCACGCAGCAGGTGTGAGCAGGAGCCAGCAGGAAGAGCTGCTCACTGCCCTCCCACAGCCGGGAGGCTTCAGGAGAAGGAGCAGACATCCCGCAGCACCCGGAGCCTTTGGGGGTTGGGGAGCACTGGAGACCCTCAGGGCTCACCTCCTCGCCCCCAGCCCTCACTCACCGCATTCCTCCTTGGGCTCATCAGACCCATCCCCGCAGTCATCCTCCCCGTCGCACTTCCAGCGTGCTGGGATGCACCTTCCCGAGTCCTTGCAGCGGAACTCATCCACGCCGCACGTCATTTGCGCTGAGGAGAAATAAAATGGACATAAACATGGGGAGGGGGCATTTAGCACTGCTCTGTCACTTCTCCTCGGGGGCTCCCCTGCAGCTGGAGTTGGGGAGGGGAGGATCCAGAAGGAGCAGCACCAAAGCACAGACCCAGACGGAGCCGCACCGCCTGCAGCCTCCAACGCCGGCAGATCAGCAGGGAAAAGCAGGGACTCGGCTCCCCAGACCCACACACGTTGCTGCTGCAGTGGAGTCCCCAGGGGCCGGACCCCTCTTCAGCCCCCCCTTTGCTCCCCCCAGCCCTCCCTGTGAGGGATGCTTACTGCAGTTGGCGGGTTCGTCAGAGCCGTCCACGCAGTCGTTGTCGCGGTCGCACACCCAAACGCGGGGGATGCAGCGCTTGGTGATGGCGCACTGGAACTGGTTGGGGGCACACGTCACCTCCGCTGCGGGGGGAGGCAGAGTCAGCAGAGGCAGCAGGCAGGCAGGGCTCTGCCAGCCCCCACCCCGTAACACCGCCCCACCAAATCCATCCCGCAGACGCTCTGGGCATGGCACCAGGTGCGCAGGTGCACAAAAGGGAAGGGGAGCAAAGCCCAAGGAGGCTCCGCCGTCTGCTCCTCTGGGCAGCCCAGGGAGGCAGGGTGAAGGACAGACGAGCTGCCCCAGCTGTGCGTAAGGCTCGGTGCAGAGCTACAGCAAACATTAAACTTGCCACTCAGAGGGATGCAAGGATTCAGGCTCTACCAGGAAGCAGCGGTGTCAGCAGGGGCAGCGGGGGGACAAAGAGCAGGGCAGGGTAAGGAGAAACCTCCATCCCCAGAGAGCAGGCAAAGGCAATACCCGAAGACGCAGAGCTTCCCACCCGCACACGGCCCCCATCCCGGCCCACTTACGGCAGTCCTTCTCATCCTCTCCATCCCCACAGTTGTCCTGACCGTTGCAGCGGAAGATGCCGGGGATGCAGCGGTTGGTGTTGGTGCATTTGAACTGACTGGGCAGGCAGACGTGGATATCTGCCAAGGAGGCGGCACCGTTGGAATGGTGCTTTATGGGGCCGCTGGAGCCCCACTGGGGTTTGAGGGCCACAAGGAGAGAGGAGAACCCACCACAGTTGGCCTCGTCCGAGTTGTCCTGGCAGTCGTTGTCTCCATCACAGATGAAGGCCGGGTTGGTGCAGATCCCGGTGGAGCACTGGAACTGCCCCGGTCTGCACTTGAACTCAGCTGTGGGGAGAGGAGGACGGGGGTGAAACATCTGCTCAGGGGAACGCTTCCAGGGCAAACCTTCACCTCCCTCCTTCCCCTCTTTGGGGTCCTCAGCAAGGGCTCAGCAATCAGAACACCGGTCTGCAAAGGGGCGGCAGAAGGCTGCTGACTTCCATAGGGCAACAGCCCCGGCTGGGAAGACCAAGTACAGCACTGAGCTCCAATGGGGTGACCCTCCTCTTCGCCAGTGCCGTCCCCAAGGCGGGGCAGCAGAGCTTTCAGGAGCAGAGCACTCACGGCAGTCCTCGGGCTCGTCAGAACGGTCCCCGCAGTCGTCCTCTGTGTCGCATTTCCACCAGAAAGGGATGCATTTGTCGTTCTTGCAGACAAACTGCGACAGAGCGAGAACAAGTCCATGAGGACGGCTCAGAAGGGGATCCCAGATGTGAAGGGGGGACCCCACGGAACCCCCTCTGCAAAGGGCTCTGACCACTGTCCCCTCCCACGCACTCCGGTACCTCAGTGCCCCGACCTGCACTAACCCTGGGTCCCACCTGTGGGCTACGGGGAGGGCAGCATCCCCCCAAAGCTGCCCCCCACAGCCCACGGTTTGCACGTGCCGCAAAGTGCCACACGAGGGAGGTGTTGCCCACACCAGAAGTCATGCGTGAACCGCAGCCCCATGCACCACGCCTGCACAGCTGCTTGCACGGAGCCACAGCATGCTGGAGCACAGCAAAACCGTGCAGAAACAGTGCGTGCAGGTGGGACGTTACCTGGCTGGCCGTGCAGTTGGAGACGCAGGTCTTGCCGTCGCTGCCCAAGTAGAAGTTGGTGGGACACGCACACTTGTGCCCCCCACCCGGCGACAGGAGGCAGAGGTTGCTGCAGCCGGCGTTGTTGGTCTTGCAGGGGTGGTTGGGAACTGGGAAAGTGAGAGGGAGAGAGCTGAGTCAGACCCAGGGGGAGGGCCCTGTGTCGGCCCCCCAGCTGCAGGTCCCCGCTCACAGCTCACGCCCGCCTTCGTGCCCCCCTCCTCCCCGCCTGGCGCCCCCAGACCCTCCTGGCATCGCGTGCCCGGTGCCGGCCCTCCTGCGCTGCTCCTCAGAGCCCCCCCAGCTCACCGTCGGGCTGCCGATACGGGTGGTAGATGTGGATGTCCATGGGGCGGTGCAGAGTGCTGATCAGCAGCGTCTTGTTGGCTCCCGTGGTCTTGTGGGCTCTGTTGATGGATTTGGTCTCCCAGTCGGTCCAGTAAATATAATCCTCAAAGAGGGTGAGCGCAAAGATGTGCGGGATGTCCTGGCTCAGCACTGCGTGGGGGAGAGGGCGGCTCAGCAAGGGGCAGCCCCCAGCCCCCCAACCTGCCCTCAACAGCAGGGTCAGCTCTGCCGGGAGCCAGCAGTGGGAGCTGGGGATCCCACCCCAAACCCAGGCTCCAGTTCAGAACCTCAGGACCCCAGCGGGGCCCAGAAGGGCCGCACAGCTCTCACCTGTGTGCCTGTTGGAGCCGTCCAGGCTGGCAAACTCAATGTAGTCCTCCCGGGCATCTGCCCAATAGATACGACTGTTGATGTAGTCGAGCGTGAGGCCGTTGGGCCACGTTATCTTGGTGTCGACGATGACGCTGCGGTTGGTGCCATCCATGCCGATCTTCCCAATCAACGAGTGGTCTCCCCAGTCTGTCCAGTACAGGTAACTGGGAAGGAAATGGCAGAGCAGAGCGGGGCTGAGCCCAGCACAAAGCACGCATGCGACTTGATGGGTGTCCCGCATGGCGGGGGGGAGGGGGGGCACAACAGAGCACACCCCAGCACAACAGAGGACCACCGGCCCCATCCCGGGCAGATCCCAGAGGCTCTCACCCATTCTGCACATCCACCACCAGCGCCCGGGGCTCACGCAGCCCCGAGTTCACCAACACAGTGCGATACGCCCCGTTCAGCTTCGACACTTCAATGGTGTCCCTGCCTTTGTCACACCAGTACAGGTTGCCCCCAACCCAGTCCACCGCCAGCCCGTCGGGGTTGCTGAGCCCGGTACGGTGCAGAACCTGGAGAGGGAAAAAACCAACGGGTCGGGACCACGCAGGCAGCAGCCCCTCCCAGCCGCAGCCATCCCCGACCCCCACCTGAACGTTGCTGCCATTGATGTGCATGCGGCGGATCATGCTGCCCTGCGTGGTGACGTCTGTCCAATAGATCATCTGCTCCCGGTAGTCGAAATCCAGAGCCACTGCGTTGTTCAGGCCCTGGGAGGGAGAGGGAAGCAGCCAAACAGTCCCACCTGCTGGTGTTGGGTCGGAGGGGGGGGGGGGGTTCACAAGACCAGCAGGCCCCCACCAGCCCCTCCAGCCCCTGCAGTGGAGAAGTTAAAAGCACCCACAACTGCCGTGCAGACCCTGACCTGTGCAGGTCCCTACAGAAGAGGTTTTTGCACGGAATCTCATGCGCACTCACAGCGAGGGCTCGTTTGCACGGAGCCCACTGTGTGCACGGGAAGCCCAGACCCTCCCAGACCCTCATGCTGGGAGGTTTCGTGCACGCTGGACCCCCTCTCCCCCCAAGCTGCAGACCCCACCCCGCAGGCTGCTGCTCCCCTCCTGCCCCACACCTGCTTGAGCAGAGTGTAGTTGGAGCCGTCCAGGTTGAGCTTCCGCAGGTAGTACCGGTTGGCAAAGATGAGGAAGGGCTCCTCGTCTGCACGAAGGGATCAGAAGCTGGGTCAGGATCTGCCCTGCGGGTTCCCCCCCACACCAGGCGCAGAGCACCGCCAGGGGCTGCAGCACCAGCAGCACCCCCGGCCCGAACCCCGCTCACCCGTGACGGCCTTGCAGCTGGTGGGGTTGTCGGGTTTGAGCTTGTAGCCCTCTATGCACAGGCACTTGTAGCTCCCCAGGGTGTTGATGCACTTCTGGCTGCAGGGGTAGGTGGTGGAGCACTCGTCGATGTCGATGCACGTCTTCCCATCATCCTTCAGCCTGAACCCGGGACGGCATCTGCACTGCAGGAGGCATTGGGGATGTCAGACACGGCCAGGCACCCATGGGAGAGGCGGGTGCATGCAGACGGGAGGAGGTGAGAGCTGCGCATGCAGGCACGGGCTGAGAGCACCATGCACGCTGCAGCACGGAGCGGGAGCAGCGCTGGGATGCGCAGCAGCATCACCCCACAGGGTCCCTACCTTGTACCCAATCTTGAGGTCCTCGCACTCCTGGGAGCAGCCGCTCAGCTTCTTGTTGAGGCACTCGTTGATGAAGCAGTTGAGCTCGTCGGAGCCGTCGGCGCAGTCGTTGTTGTTGTCACACAGCAGAGCCTCTGGGATGCACTTCCCGTTCTTGCACATGAAGAAGGAATCGTTGCATTTGCTCTCTGCAGCGGGGTGAGAGGCGGCCGTCAGCGCGAGCAGTGGGGCGGCCCCCCTCCCCGCACCCAAACGCGGCCCCTGCAGGCACCTGGGCTGCTGCAGCGCGGGTTCTTGGGCGCCTCATCCGAGTGGTCGTGGCAATCAAACTCTCCATCGCACTCCCACTGACTGTTGCTGAGGCAGCGGCCGTTGGCACAGCGGAACTCGTGGGGGCCACAGGTCGGGTACTCTGCAAGCGACAGACAGCGTTGGCAAGGCCATCCCAACCCCCCCATCACCGGCCCCCGCTCTGGGGACCACCAGGCGAGGAGGGCTCCGCACCCACCCACCCCCCCCTCCCACACTGACCCCCAACCCCCAGCACCCACCGCACTCCGGGGACTCGTCGGAGCCGTCGCCGCAGTCGTCGTCGTGGTCGCACACGAAGTGTTTGGGAATGCACTGACGGTTCCCGCACATGAACTCCCGCTCGTCGCAGGTGTTGTTGTACACTGGGGTGACGCGGTGTGCTCAGTCCCTGCTCCCCGTGTCCTCCCCTCCACCCCCGGCCCCTAACCGGTGGACTCACAGCAGCCGGCAGCGAGGGTCTCATCGGCCCCATCAGCACAGTCCTTGTCCCCATCGCAGAGCCAGCGCTCCGGCACACAGACGTAGGTACCCGGGCACTGGAAGGACCCCGTGCTGCACGTGGTCAGCCCTGGAGAAGGGATAATCGGGGAAGAGCCACTCACGGAGAGGCTCCGGGGTGCCCCAGAGGGGTGGCAGTGCAGAGGTGGGGCTGCGGCACTCACGGCAGCGGCTGTCCTCGTCGGAGCCGTCCCCGCAGTCGTCGGCCCCGTCGCACACCCACAGCTTGGAGATGCAGCGGTGGTTGTTGCATTCGAACTGCACGGGGTAGCAGAACTTGTCTGGGAGGGGAGAGGAGGGGCTCAGAGCTGGGGCAGCAGCCCTGCATCGTGCTGGGGGGGGGGGGAGGAGCGATGCGGGACACCGGTACGGAGCTGGGATGGTTTCAGTTTGGGGTTTGTTTGGGGAGGTTGGAACATAAAAAGTAACTCCAAGAGCTGCAACCCAGCACCCTTCAAGTGAGGGGGGGAAAAGGAAGTGCTGAGCAAACAGATCTGCTCTGCTCACAGGGAGAGGTCCACGCTTGTGGAATAAGAGCACCGAGAGCACTGGGGGCTGCTCCCTGGCCACGAGATCTTGGAGAAGGGGCCCCTCTGATCTCCCCCCCGCCCTGCTGCGCGCCGTGCTCTCCCCACCCTGCCGCTCACTGCAGTGCGTCTCGTCTTCTCCGTTCTCGCAGTCGTCCTCTTTGTCGCAGGTCCACGTCATGGGGATGCAGCGCCCGCTGGGGCACGCAAAGTAGTTGGCCGGGCATTTGGGCTTCCTCCCACCTGGGGTGGGAAGAAAACAGCCTTGAGAACAGCAGCGTGGGCCCCTCCCCCGGCCCCAAACGCGGGGGTCTCCAAAGGAACGGCGCGCTCAGAGGTGACGCTCGCCCACGCTGGGCGCTCTCACCGGGGCAGTTGCGCTCGTCCGAGTAATCCCCGCAGTCGTTGGCCCCGTCGCACACCCAGCTGGGCGCGTAGCACAGGGACGTGTGCTCACACTTCTGGAACGTGGTGCCCTTCACCCCCAGCTTGAAGTAACTGCTGCAGTCGGTGGCGGCTGCGAAGAGGCGCAGTGTGAGCTGACGGCCGCAGCTCCGGCACGCAGCGGTCAGAGGCGGGGGCGGCGGGGATGCGGGATGCATGCAGGGCACACTCACTGCAGTTCATCTCGTCCGAAGCGTCCTCGCAGTCGATGAACTGATTGCAACGGCTCGAGTTCCCAATGCAGCTCCCGTCGCGGCAGCGGAACTCGGTGGCAGCGCAGCTGGTTTCTGCAACGAAGTTGGGTGAGGTTGGGTGGGCGGCCCGGCGCCCGCAGCCCACCCTGCAGCCCCCACCGCGGTGGCACCACGTGCCGCCATCACCCCGTGCTCCCCCAGCCTTGACTTTCGGGCAGCTCTGAGCTCCGCTGTGCCGCCTGCAGGGCTGTCCCTCCCCGCCCTGCGTTTGACAGCAGCGCATTGCACGCACGGCACGACCGATTTAGACCTTGACTCTCTGCTCAGCCCTCCCCCCCCCCCCATCGAGCTGAAGGTAACCCCTTCCCAACGCCTCCGTCCCCATCCCAGACAGCTGACAGCACCCTGGCGGGCAGCCATTGCTTACTGTTGCACGGCACTTCGTCCGAGTTGTCCCCGCAGTCGTCCACGCCGTTGCACCAGAAGCGGCTGGCGACGCAGCGCCCGTTCATGCAGTGCAGGAAACCCTTCTTGCATTTGCGGCTGCCTGCGAGAAGGTGGGGGGGGAAGGGAGGGGTGCTGTGAGTGCTGGGGCTTTGGCAGCAACGCGGGACCCTTCAGCAGAGGAGAAACTGCACAAGCAGGGTGAGGAAATGGATTCCTGGATCTCAGCTCGGCTTTTTGCAGCACAGATCCTCCCCAGCTGCAAAGCAAGGGCTGCTGCAGAGCGAGGGTGCTGCAAACCCCCCTGGGACAGCTCAGGGCGTCCCATGCTCTACAATTTAGGGCAGCCCTCACGGCCCGGCTGCTCCCAGCTCTGGGGGCAAAGAGGGACGCGGAGCAGCGGAGGGAGGTGAGCAGGCACCCAGCAGCCAGGAGCCCCGCCGGCTGAGCAGAATGCACGCGTGGGATGAGCAAAGCAGCGAGAGGAGGAACCTTACTGCAGTAGGACTGCTTCTCATCCGACTTGTCCTTGCAGTGCACCACGCCGTCGCACGTCCGGCTGAAGTCGATGCAGTCGCCGTTGCCGCACTCGAACTCATCGTGCACGTTGCAGGTGGAGTTGAGAGCTGGGAGGGGTGCAAGGAGGGTCAGCGGCGCCAGGAGGAGCGGAGCCCCTTCCCCTCCAGCCCAGCCCCTCCTGGCGGCTGTCAGCTTCCACCTCCCCTCCACCTTTGCAGGTGAAATCCTCCTGCAGCACGCGCTCGCCGCGGCAGGAGCAGTTGACGTGTCCTTTGGGGGTGAGCAGGCACAGGTCCTGGCAGCCGCCGTTGTTCACCCTGCACGGGGACAGCTCACCTAGGAGAGACGCAGAGAGGTCACCCTCAGCTGCAATTCCCCTGCGTCCTTCACGGCGGGGGTAGGGAAGGCACGGGATCCTCCCCAGGCACTTCAATGGGGGGACGCGTGGGTTTGGGGGGGTCTCCATCCTCCCCAGGGCTCAGCAGGAGCACAAATGGGGCCAGCCTGCACAGAGCACAGAGCTCGAGTGCCCCCAAGGGACTGGGATGTCCCCAAGGAGCGACTGCAGGGCAGGAAGGAAGGACAGTGGGACATCCTCAGCACGGCATCCTTACAGCTGTCGGTGTCGTTGGCCACAGCAATGATGCCCATGGGCTGCTGGGGGATGTCAACGCGCAGCAGCTTCATGTCAGTGCCCACGTATTTGTTGGCTCTCTGCACGGCACGGCGCACCCAATCCGTCCAGAAGATGTAATCCCCATAAACAGCCAGGCCAAAGGGGTGCACGGGCTCTGATTTCAGGATCACCTGCAGGATGTTGGCGAGCCGTGAGCACGAAGTGTCCCGGCTGTGGGACAGCCCCAACCAAACCCAGCCTGCCCCAAACACGGCCTATCCCAAACCCAGCCTGCCCCAAACATGGCCTGTCCCAAACACGGCCTGCCCCATCTGCCTGCCCACAGAACCACTCCCCACCCCGTCCCCCCACTCACGTGGCGATGGGACCCATCGTATTCACAGCGCTCAATCTTGTCCAGCGTGGCATCAGAGAAATAGATCTTCTCAGCCCTGTGGTCGATGGCCAACCCGTTGGGCGTGCGGATGTCCTGGTCGATGATGATGAGGACGTTGGCACCGGACAGGGTGGCACGCATGATGCTGGGGTGCTGCTCGTTCCAGTTGGTCCAGAACATCAAACTGGAAGGGAAGGGAGGGAAGGGGAGGGGAGGGACGCACGGTGCCATCGCCATCCCCATCTCCCTGCCAGAGATGTGTTGGCCCAACGCACCCCTCCTCCACTCACTTCTGGCACTCGTCGAGCACGAAGGCACGCGGGTGGTCGTCCCCCGACATGGTGATCACCGTTTCCCTCTCGAAGGCCCCCAGGCGGCTCTGGTCCACGGTGTGGCGGGTGATGGTGGAGGTGGTGTAGCTCGTCCAGTACAGAGTGTCCCAGCCACGGTGGTACGCCAGCCCCTCCACTGAGCCCACGTCTGCAGGGAGAGGATGGGAAGGGGTGAGCACCTCTGGGCCCGAAGCTTAAGCAGGGGGGTCTGCTCTGATGGATGGGAGAGATGAGTCTGAGGGGACACGATGGCAGAGCATGGAAATCCTTCCTTCCAACTCCTCAGCCAGGAACCCGAGTTGCACAGCCAGCCCTCCTCGCCATTAATGATCAACGAAAGCTTTAATGAAGCGGCAGTGAGAGATGCAACCTGCTCTCCTGCTCTTGGTAATAAAAGCCACCTCGAGTGCCAAATGTAAACAGGCTCATTAGGGGCAGCGTTTATAACCCTCGCTGCAGGTTCTCCCCAGCGATGCAGAGCAACGGCCACAGTCCTTCCTACAGCTGTGGGAGCCAAGGAAACCGAGCAAGCACAAAGCGAGGGCTGGAGGTGAGGGCCGGGCTGGGTAAGGACTGCTCAGCCCCCACGGCTCTGCCTGGCCGTGAAGTGCAAACAGAGCAGATCCCAAATGTGCTGCAGTGTGAGTTTCTGGAGCAAAGCGCACCCACGTGCACGGCTGAGCCTCGTGATGTGCCTTCGGTGCCAGAGGGAGCACTGCGACTGCTCCTGACATCCAAGGCCTCTGCCACAGAAGAGGGTGAGAATTCCCAGCTGAGCTCAGCGAGCGTCGCTCCGAACACCCCCCTGGCACCGAAGAATCACAGAACATCCCGTGCTGGGAGGGACCCAAAAGCTCACCAAGGCCAACTCCAACGCGAACCGAGGCAAGGGAAACTCAGGCAACGCACGGGGGAGCTTGGGAAGAAGGGGGGGGAGCTGAGAAGAGCCGGGGCTGAGCCCCAAGGACGCTCACTCTCCACGATGGTTTTGCGTCCCGTGCCATCGTCGTTGATCTGCTGGATGTTCCCGAAGTGGATGTCGCTGTAGAAGATGCGGTTGCTGCCTTTGGTGCCGTAGCGGTAATCGAAGGCCAAAGCGATGACGTTCTTCATGTGCTCAGCGTCCTCGAAGGGTTTGATGGGGGCGTTGAGGTTGTTCTCATCCGACAGGTGGATGCTCTTGAGGATGGTGCGCTCGGAGTACAGCAGGTAGCCGTCGTAGTCGCGGCAGCTGACGCCGTCCTCGGACAGCATCCCGTGGGCGCAGGCGCACGTCCGCTGCCCGCCGCCTCGGAACAGGCACAGCTGCTGGCAGCCGCCGTTGTTCTGAGCGCAGACGTTGGTGCCTGCATGGATAAGAGGCGCTCAGAGCTCTGCCCCGAGGGCGCAGCATCCCGACGGCGCCCTCCCGGCCCCGCTCAGCTCCAACAGACCCTTCTGCCGCGCGCGGTTGAAGACTTTGATGTCCTTGAGCTGCACCCCGATGCCCGTCCGCAGGGACACCGACTCGGTGGCGTTGTCTTTGCTGCCCCTCTTAATGGAGCCGTTCGCGTGAGTCCTACAACAGGAACCAGCCGTTGCGTGGCTCAGCCGCAGCCGGGTCTTCTGCTCTGACCCCATCCCCCATCTGCTGTGGGGCTGTGGGGACCCCACCTGTCGCTCCAGTAAATGTAGTCCTCGAAGACGGACACGGAGAACATGTCCATGTTGTTGCTGGACAGAACCACCTCGCGGTTCTCGCCCGTCTCCAGGTCGATCCGCTCAATCTTGTCTGTCCGTGCGTCGCACCAATACAGCTTCCCATCCTGAGGAGAGGAGGAACCGTCCCAGTCAGCAACGGGAGAGCGCGGATGGGGCCGACCCCGAGGCAGCCCCACAGCTCCCCCCCATCCCGAGGCTCAGAGCACAGCCCTGGGCTGCTGGGTGGACGGAGAGGGGTCCGAGGGGTCCCGCAGCTCCCAGCACCACAGGCAGCAGACCCTCCGTGCACAATCCTCGCCTCCCCACGCTCACCTCATAGTCGACAGATATCCCGTTGGGCCAACTGATGCTGACATTCACCAGCACCATCCGCTCGGTGCCATCCAGGCGCGAGCGCTCGATGCGGGGGTACTGCCCCCACTCCGTCCAGAACAGATACCTACAGGGCACACAGCAGTGTGAGCACAGGGCCCTTTAGCAGCGCCCTCCTGCCAGAGGACCTCAACCCATTGCCCAGGCAGCAAGCAGCTCCCCCCACCCCTCCCAGACACCCAGAACAAGCATTTCCTCACCCCTTCTCTGGGTGCACGGTGATGGCCCGCGGTTTGTCCAACCCCTGCGAGATGACCACGTAGCGGAAGGACCCATTCAGCCTGGCCACCTCGATGACATCAAAGCCCTGATCCGTCCAGTAGATGTTTCCTGCACGGAGGGTCTGTGAGCGCCCGCCCCCCACTGCCCCGCTGCTCCCCCTCCCCGAATGCAGACCCCTCACCCGCGATCCAATCCACGGCGATGCCCTCCACACGCCCGATGCCGTTGGTGACCACATCCTCACGCCACGTCTGATCCCTCTTGGCACGGCTGATGGTGCTCAGCCCCATGTCCACCCAATAGATGGTGTCGTTCTCTGTGGGCAGGGCAGGGGGGGCTCACATCACTGACCACCATCAGGGCCGAGGGGTGCGATGGGGCAGGAGCTGCACCGGCCTCCCCAACCCACAGCCCCGCAGCGCAGCCCACAGCTCACCGGCATGGAAGTCGATCCCCACAGCCAGAGAGGTCCCCGACACCGGAACGAGGGCGTCCGATTTGTCATTGGGGTCCAAAGGAATGCCGCGGATCCCCTCGTGGACGGAGTAGAGGAGGAAGGAGCCGACGCCTGCAGCACGTGGGGACAGTGAGGGCAGTGCTGGGCACCAACGGATGGGTGTCCTTCATGCCTCTGCTTTGCTCACATCCCTGCCTGATCACGGACTAAGCGGGTGAGCGTACGGGGGAGAAGCTGCCCTCCCACAGCCAGGATGGGATGGCTGTGGGTAAAAGAAGGGAAGAACGCACACTCTAAACTGAGAGTCGGCACAGCTGGGGATGAGATGGGGCCTCCGGCCAAGGGGCAGCAGCAGAGAACGGCAGCAGAGCCCCTCCTGGCTTCACTCCGTGACCGGGGCTGCACCCAGACAGGTCAGCACTGCGCCCCCAAGCCCAGGGCCTCACACAGCAGCGCTGACCCCCAGAGCTCCTTCTGGGGCACCGACCCCATTGCGGGCCCGGGACAGACAGACACAGCCGGCCCCCCCTCCGCAGCCTCCAGCTGAGCGCTGGCACAGAGCGCTGCACCACGGCCAGGGCAGTGTTGTTATTCCATCCCTGCCCTGACCCAGATGGTGCCGTAACTCCGCCAGCGCCGGCCAAAAGGACAGAACACCGTGCACACAAACAGCCTTTGAGAGGCGCTGGCACCGAGCGCCGCGGGGGAGGGCTCTCTATTCCCCAAGGATGACGGCGGCAAATGGGGCAGAGATTTGGGAGCAGCTGGGAGAGACCATTCACAGCTGCAGGGCTGGGACCGCGCAGCCACTTCAGCGCCTCAGGGACCAAAGCCGACACCGACCCCCCGCTCTCCATCACCCCTTCCACGCGGCGCTGCCCCGCAGACGGGGGCACAGCAGCACCCACCTTCGCAGGACTGCTGCCCGCTCTTCAGGCTGTAGCCAGCAGTGCACATGCAGGAGCGTGAGGTCTCCGAGGTGGGCAGGCACAGCTGCGAGCAGTCGCCGTTGTTCACGCTGCAGGGGTTGCTCCCGGCTGGATGGGGAGGCGAAGGGTGAGGGGTGACACAGGGTGGGTGCCCCCCCCCACCCCTCCGAGGGACCCCCCGCTCCACGCAGCCCCCACCGGCCGCTCACCCTGCTGGATGCTCTCATCGTACACCTTCATGTGCATCACCAACGTGGTGCTGTTGCGCAGCACCGTCACCTCCGTCCCGTCCTTCTTGTTGCAGGTCCCCATCCTCTCCGAGGCCTGGTCAGCCCACCACAGCTTGTCCCCTGCGTGCAGGGTCAGGAGCATGCAGCAGCTTTCCCCATCCCCTCCTCCCCCCGCAGCAGAGCCACGGCTCCACGCAGCTTTAAGGCCACGGCCTGGAGGGAAGGGGCTGTGCCCACCCTCTCAGGGAGCAGCAGCAGGGCAGGAGGAAGGCCAGGACCCTGCACCCCATCCCACAGCTCTCACCCATGATGGCCAGCGCGGTCGCCTTGCTCAGCTGACTCTTCACTGCCACGATCACCTCCAGGTCACTGCCATCCAGGTTGCATCTGTTGATGGTGCCGTTGCCGGAGCTGATCCAGTACAGTTTGCTCTCGGGGTAATCAATGGCCAGGCCTGGGGACAAGGGAGAAGCAGCCTCAGAAGGACTGGCACCATCAGGAGGGGAGGGTGGTGCTGGCAGAGCAGATGGGAGCAGGGGGGAGACCCATACCAACAGGGCCCTTCTGGTTGGTGAAGAGGAGCGTGCGGTTGCTGCCATCCATGTTGGCCACGCTGATGTTGTCCCCATCCGTCCAGTAGAGCTTCCTGCAGTGAGGGAACAGTGAGCTGGGAGGGGAGGGGGGGGGGGGCGCTGAGCCCCACAGAGACGGCCCACACCTGTGTGTGGCAGCCCAGAGCCTGGCACCCAGCACCCAAAACCCAGCACCCAGCACCCGGCACCCAGCCTAGAGCCCAGCACCCAACTCAGCACCCACGGGTTCCTGGGGACGGAGCTGGGTCACGGCCTGCAGCCCGGCCCTGCAAAGCTCCCCGCGCGCTGCGGCAGCTCTGTGCACGCACTCGTGCACACGTGTTGGCACCCCGCTCCTCACGCACGCTGTCCTACACGCACGCACGCAGCAGGACGCAGCCCGCTCCTCCTGCACCCCCCCAGGCACCACCCCGCGCCCGTCTCCCCCCTCTCACACCTCCCACATGCGGCGCACCGCCCGTTCCCTGCACCACACACGTGTGCTGCGTCAGCCGCGCTCCCGCGTGCGCCCGCCGTGGCACTTCGATGCTCCCGGACCCCACACGAAGGGGGGGGGGGGTCACGTACCCATGGAGGGGGTGCACCACCAGGCAGTGGGGTTTATCCAAGCCCTGGATCACGGCGTTCTTGAAGGAGCCGTCCAGCCGCGCCACGTTGATCTGCTTCTTGTTGGTGTCGTAGCTGGTCCAGAAGAGGTTTCTGGAAACCCAATCCACAGAGAGGCCGTGAGCGTTGGGCAGGTCTGAAAAGCAACGGGGAGGGACGGAGGTCAGCTCGGTTCCACGGGGCCGTGAAGGAGCCACGGGCTGCCCCACGGGCTGCCCCACGGGCAGGGCTCCCTGGTGCCCACCCGCAGACACGACGGTCTCCACGCCGGTGCCGTTGATGAAGGCCCTTTTGATGGTCTGCGTGCGCACGTCGGACCAATAGATGCGCTGCTCCACGGCGTCGTAATCCACCACGGTGACGTTGTCGATGTCAGGGACAGTGAAGGAGATGATGTAGTTGTAGTAGGGGTTGTCGATGTCCACACCCCGGATCTCCATCTGCCGCGCGTACAGCAGGAACTTCTTGAACTCTGCGGGAAGGGGGGGGGGGGGGGCGCGGTGGGACCTCAGTGGGACCTCAGCTCTGGGGGGGGTGGGGAGGGCTGAGCTCATCCCAGCAGCCGCAGGCGCACCGTAACACGTGGTGTTGTCCTTATCCAGCTTCATGAGGTGGGGGCAGGCGCAGGACAGCGTGCGGTTGTAGTTGATGAGGCAGAGGTGGGAGCACGGCCCTTTGCCTCCGTTGGCTTCGCAGGGGTTGGGCGCTGCGGAGAGGACGGCAGGTCAGCGTGGCGGCCACACAAACGTCTGCCCCCCCCCACCCCCCCGCCCCCCCACGAGGCTCACCCAGGGGCTGCCGGGAGGGGTGGTACACCTGCAGGTCGAAGGGCTGCGTGTTGGTCCTCTGCACCACCGTCACGTTGTGCCCCGTCCACTTGTTGGCCTTGGCCAAGGTGTTGGTGCGCCAGTCGGTCCAGTACACCTCCCCCCCATAGAGGGTGACAGCAAAGGGGTGTGAGAGGTACTCGTGGCCCCGCAGCACCTCGATGTGCCCCGTGCCGTCGTACAGGGCTGAGTAGATGGCGTCCGACCTGCGCCCAAGAGGTGGGGACACAGGGCTGAGAGCCAGCACAGAACGGGATTCAACGCGACAGCAGCAGCCCAGGGTGCGAGCGGCCGCTCTGCCCCGCACGGCGCTGAGCTGCGCTGCACACTGCAGCCCCCAGGGCAGAGAAAAGCCGAAGCGAAAGGCTGGAATGCATCACAGCCACCAGCACCCCATACGGAGCCAAGGCCGCAAGAATGGCACGAGGTGGGGGGGTGGGGATGGGCAGCACCCAGCGGGGGCTGCAGGGCCGGGGGGGGAACCTGAGCCCACCTGGCATCAATCCAGAGGATGCGCTTCTCCAGGTAGTCCACTGTGAGCCCGTTGGGCCACCCCCCGGAGCCCGTCTCCTTGTGGATGGTGCGCCGGCCCGCGCCGCTCATGGAGGCGGCCTCGATGCGGGGCAGGCTGGCGTCCCAATCCGTCCAGAAAAGGATCCTATGGGAACAACGGGGCAGCGGTGAGCGGGGACGCAGCAGCACCGCGATCCCAAGGAGGGGGAGCTGCTCTCACCCATAGCGGGGGTCCAAGGCGATGGCCCGGGGGTGCTCGATGTCCCCCGCCAGCAGCGTGGTGCGCATGGTGCCGTCCAGCTTGGCCACCTCGATCTGGTCCAGGTTGCTCTCCACCCAGTAGATGTTGCCGGCGATCCAATCCACCGCCAGGCCCTCCGGGGTGGCCAAGCCGTACTGGATCACCACCTCAAAGCTGGTCAGAGCTGTGGGGCGCAGAGCAGTGGGGCTGAGGCTGCCTGCCCCACCCCACGACCCCCCCCACCCTCCTCCTAATTAACCCCTACGTAACGAGCAGCTTTGGAGAGCAGAAGGGGATCATCGCCAGAGCTGCGGGGCCGCACTGGAGCCCTTCGTTCCCAGGGCCCTATCCTGATCCCCGCAGCACCCCAGGTCTACGCACCCCCATTCTCCAGCAGTTTGCCCCTGTAGATCTTGTCCTCCACCACATCAGTCCAGTACAGAGAGCTCTGGTTGAGGTGGAAATCCAAGGCGATGGTGTTGCGCAGCCCGGGCACCAGGACGCTGTAATCACCGCGGTGCAGATCAATGCGCCGGATCTCGTGGCGGTTGGAGAAGATGATGAACGGTTTGAAAGGGTCTGGGGAACACAGGGGGGGGCTCAGAAGGGGACAGGGACACAGCAGACGGACAGACGGCCCTCAGTGGGGGACGGCTCTGCCCCACATCCCCCCTGCCCCACAGCAGCCTGCAGACCCTCGGCACCGCTGACAACGCAGGAGCCCAAAGCCCCGGAGCCCTTCCATCCCCCCAGGTCCTGCTCGGTGCTGTAGGATCAACGCCACTCGGAGGGGGTGAAGCCACGAGCCCCTCACAGCCACCCCTGGCACCCACCGAGGCTGCGGCAGCTCTCGCCGTCGGGCTCCAGCATCCAGCCCTCATAGCACGAGCACTTGACGTTGTACTTGTCCTGCTCGCACTTCTGGCTGCACTTGAGGTGCTTGGCACAGTAGCTCTGGATCTGGCAGGTCTTGTTGTCCGCTCCCAGCTCCATACCCAGGGGACAGGAGCACACGATGCCCTCTCCGGGGGCCACGGTGCAGTTGTGGCTGCAGCCGCCGTTGTTCAGAGAGCACTGATCTGTGGGGAGGGGATGGGATGCGCACGTCAGCTCCATCCCTGCGTGTGTCACCCCCATCCCTGCGTGTGTCACCCCCATCCCTGCACACCGCCAGGGCACCCCATGCCCAGCACCCAACTCACCGCACAGCTCGCCCTCGTCGGAGCCGTCCCCGCAGTCGTCGGATCCATCGCAGAGCTTCTCGGGGGGGAGGCAGATGGAGGTGTTGTTGGCACAGGTGTGCGAGGGCGGTTTGCACACCAACGACTCGCAGTTCTCCTCGTCTGAGTTGTCCTCGCAGTCGCTGTCCCCATCGCAGACCCACGCTTTGCTGATGCAACGCGCTGCGGGAAGGGGGAAGGAGGGATCAGAGCCGGGGACGGCACTCACGGTGTCCCTCAAATCCTCGGTGCCGTCGAGCCCAAGGTGGCTCCAGCAGGACGCAGCTCTGAGGTTCCCCTCCGCCCCGCTCTCACCTGAGTCCTTGCAGCCAAACTTGACGTTGGGGTCACAGACGTGGGTCACCCCCTCGCAGTTTTTCTCGTCGCTGGAGTCCATGCAGTCGGTGTCACCGTCGCAGCGCCAGCGCATGGGGATGCAGAGCCCATCCAGGCGGCACTGGAACTCGTCGGTGTGGCAGCCCCCGGGTGGGCGTGTGGCTGCAGGGGGGAGGGGGGGGGGGGGCACACAGCTCAGCACCTGCATCTGGGGCTGGGGGGGGTTGGGAAGGGCAGCGGTGGGGCCAGAAAGGATGGGAGCATCTGGGAGAGTGCCCAGAGGGAGGCAGAGGCTGCGGGATTCCCTGCATGAGGGCAGCAGAGCCCACACCGTGAGGTTGTTCCCCTGCGCCCATCCCTCCGTCCTGGCTGTGCCCACCTCCCCATTTCCACCAGCCGCCCCCGCTGTCCCCAACCCCAGAGCAGGGATTCGGGGGCAGCGATCAGCTCAGCCCGCCCTGGGCTCACCCTGGTTGGTGCAGTTGGCGTGAGTCTCATCGCTGTAATCCCCGCAGTCGTTGTCCCCATCACACGTCCAGTGCACGGGGATGCAGCGCCCGCTGTTGCATTTGAACTGATTGCTGGAGCAGGAGTGGCTGCAGCCCGCCTCGTCGCTGTTATCCCCACAGTCGTTGTCTGGGGGGGGGTGGGAGGGAAGAAAGGAAAGTGCTCAGAGGGCACCCAGAGCTGAGGAGGGCTGGCGGAGGCAGCGGGAAGGGGAAGGGGGGAAAGCGGGGAACAGCGGGGATTGGGCAGAGCACACAGACAGATGGACAGACAGACGGACGGACGGACGGACGGACACAGGGAGGTGGCAGCCCCTCTGGTGCTGGCAGAGGAACCCCCGCAGGGATGGCCGGGCTGTATGGAGAGCCCCACGGCTCCCACCCATCCTCTGGTCTCCCAAACCCCCCCCCAACCCCCCCAACATGCTCACCAGGCGCAGCCACAGCACCGGCAGGAAACGAAACACAGAAACTGCATAGATCAGCCATGGACCTGGGGGGGGGGGGGGGATGTCGGGGAGGGGAGCTGGGGGGCACCCAGCGCCAACGGAACGTGGGGGGCAGCGGGGTGAGCACGGGGTGCACCCGTGGGGACGCAGCACAGCCACGGGGGGATGCCGGCCAGAGGGAGCCCCAGCTGCCACCAGTGGGTGATGAGGATTTGATTCTGACGATGCTGTGGCACTGGCAGAGCACCCCACCAGCTCACCCTGCACTCGGTAACGTGGCCGCCGGGCTCACTGGCAGCACTGCAGGCTCTGCTCTGCTGCTGATGTCCACTGAGCTCAGTGCAGCTTCTCTGCCTCCCCCCATACGGGGATGCTCAGCGTGAGGGGGGTGGGCAGCGCCGGGGGCTGCGCCCTCGCTTCTGCAGCGCAGGAGACCCTCCCTGACCCTACAGCCTGAGCTCCCCCACGGACTGCAACGAGGGGAGCACCGCACCAAGCTGCCAGAGCCCTGCAGCATCTGGAGGGAGCCGGCCCAAGGGGGCTGCGGCACTCCGGGTCGGGGGGGGGGCAGGACTTGGGGGGTTGCGTGGGGGCCAGGTGAGGGCCTGGTGCATGGTGATCTATGCACTAACCGGTAGGTTTTGGACAGTTCTTTTCGTCAGAGCCATCCCCACAATCTTTTTCTGAAACACAGAACCAACCAAGACAGGAGGGTGGGCACAATGACAAACACCACGGCACGGCACACGCACAGACAGCAGCACGAGGATGGACACACCGACAGGGACACACGGACACACCGAGCTGACGGAGGGGAGATCAGAAGCAGTGGAGCTGTTGGGGGGCCCGCTGTCACTGCAGCCCCCTGCCCTTGGCTGCACCTGGGTGAGGGGGGGGAGGGGACAGGAAACCCACAGCCCCTCGGCGGAGCAGCTCCGGGGGGGGCTGACCCACAGGGTTTGGGGGGCTCCAGGGAGCAGCTTTCACCCCACAGCTCTCTGCTCATCACCAAGCTTGCTCTGCGGCTCAGGACACGCCTCACCTGCTCTGAAGCCACTCATTAACCCTAACAACGCAGAGCTGGTAGGAAGAGGGAAATGAACCTGTGGGGAAGGAGGGCGGCCTCGGGGCAAACCCTTCTCCCCAGCCCTGACCACAGAGCTGAGCCCTTCGCTGCCTTCCCAGGGCGCAGAGTTTTGGCACCTTGCAAACAACGCCGAATTGCGCCCTGCCAGGCTGCTCCTGCAGCCCCACGCAGCCAAAGCAACGCGGGTCTCAGCGCTGCAGCTCAGCCAGCTCCTCCTCCCTGCACTGCTCGGGTGCTCAGCAGGAGTGCCCTGCAGGCAGATGCCAGCTCCCACCTCTGATCTCCCCATCCCTGCGTGCCCCTTCCAGCCCCTTACCGTTGTCGCAGCGCCAGTTGATGTTTATGCAGCGGCCGTTGTTGCAGGTGAACTGGGTCAGGGGGAAGCAGGTGGGGTAGGCTGTGAAGGAGGGACAGGCACAGTCAGCACAGTCAGCACAACCAGCACAAACCGTGTGTGTCCCCCCCCCGCCCCGGTGTGCCCACCCCGGAGGGACCCCCACTCACCACACGATGCGGATTCATCCGAGCGGTCCCCGCAGTCGTCATCCAGGTCACACGTCCAGGAGATGGGGATGCAGCGCCCGCTGGCGCAGGAGAACTGGTTGGGGGAGCAGGTCCGGGCTGGGCAGGTCAGACAGACACACAGACAGACAGACAGGGCACCATCAGCCAGCAGCACCCGGGGAAAGGAGCCCCCCCCCTCCCCCCCCAAGCACCAAACCGGCAGCACGGAGCTCCCCCAGCCCCAAAAGCTCCTCCCCACGGAGCTCCTCACCCGAGCAGGTGGAGTTGGACTCGTCCTCGTTGTTCCCGCAGTCGTTGTCACCGTCGCACAGCCAGCGGTTGGGGATGCAGCGGTTGTTCTTGCACTTGAAGCGGTCCGAGGGACAGGTGTGCTGGTCTGTGGGGGGGGGGGACAAGCTCAGGACCGGCCCATTTCCAAACCACCCCCCCCCACCGCCACCCCGGACCCCCAATCCCAGCACGGAGGGGTCACGCACGGCACAGCTCGGGCGCCTCGTCGCTGTTATCCAGGCAGTCGTTGTCCCCGTCGCATTTCCAGCGCTCCTGGATGCAGCGGTTGTTCTTGCAGGCGAACTCTCCGGGCTGGCACTGAGGAGGGGGGATGTAGGAGGGGTTGGCTGCAAAGGAAAAGCGGGGAAGGGGGGTGGGGGGTGGGGGAGGGGGGAGGAGGAGGAACGGCTGTAACCAGGAGGTGTGGGGACAGCAGCAAGGACTGCACCCACATGGCCGCCCCACAGCTTCCAGACGCACCGCACCCGTGGGCACAGCGGGGCAGGACGCAGCCCCACGGCGTGGAGATGCAGACCCTCCCATCCTCCCCACCCCCACCCCCACAGACACCCCCCGGGGAAGCCGTACCCTCACAGGTGACAGAATCTGCTCCCAGGATCTGATCCTCGGCGCAGGCGCACTGCCGGCCCCGCGGGGTGGCCAAGCAAAGGCTGCTGCAGCCGCCGTTGTTGACTCGGCATTTGTTGGAGCCCACTGTGGGGACAGAGAGGGGCAGCAAAAGGGGGTCAGCACTCAGGTGGCCGCTGGCTCAGCTCCCCCGGATCCCCCAGTGGGCTCCAAAGCTGGAACGTGGCCGCAGAACCCAATTCATGCACGCTGGGGACTGAACCAGCCAGCAAGACCGGGAGGGAGAGGGGAGAAAGGAGGGAAGGGCGTGGGATAGAAAGCTGAGCGTCCGAGGTATAACCCAGAGGCAGCCAGCTCTTCAACAGGGCCCTGCCTCCCAGCCCTCCTCCTCATCTAACCCCCCCCCCGGACCCCCCCCAAGCTGTGGGTCCCTGCAGCACTGAGCACCTTGCTGCTGCTGAGCGTCGTACATCCGGATCTCGAAGATGGGCGGCCGCTCGTTGCGCAGCAGGCTGACAGCCTTGGAGCTCTGGTCCAGCCGGTAGATGCTGCCGCTGCGGTACTCGGTCCAGAAGAGGAAGCTGCTGTAGTGGCACAGCCCGAAGGCGTGGTTCAGCTCCGGGCCCTCGTAGACGATCTGCAGGTGTGGGAGGAGAGGACTGCAGTCAGATGCGCCCACAAGGCGATGCTGTGGGGCAGGAGGTGGGGATGGGACGGGCAGCAGGCGAGCCAACCCCGAGGCCATCAGGCAGCGCCGGCACCAGCCCACCTTGCGCTCGGTGCCGTTGAGGTAAACCATCTCGATGCGATCGTAGAAAGCATCCACCCAGTAGAGGATCTTGGCTGGGATGTCCAGGCTGAGCCCGTTGGGCCACAGGACGGTTTTGGAGGTGATGAAGACGTTGCGGTTGGAGCCGTCCATCCAGGCCCGCTCGATTTTGCCCCTCTTGCTGTCCTTTGGGTCCTCCTCCCAGTCTGTCCAATACATCCACCTGCAGCCAACGCTGCCGTCACACACAGAGCCACCCCAGGCAAACAGCACCTGGAAATCCCACACGCATCCCATGCGCATCCCATGGCACATCCCACGCACATCCCACGCGCATCCCACGCGCATCCCACGCGCATCCCACGCGCATCCCATGTGCATCCCATGCACATCCCATGGGCATCCCATGCGCATCCCATGCGCATCCCATGCACATCCCATGAGCATCCCATGCGCATCCCATGCGCATCCCATGCACATCCCATGCGCATCCCATGCGCATCCCATGTACATCCCATGCACATCCCATGCGCATCCCATGCGCATCCCATGTACATCCCATGTACATCCCATGCGCATCCCATGTACATCCCATGCACATCCCATGTACATCCCATGCACAGCCCGACCATCACAGCTTGGGGCCAACTCGAACGCCCCGGGACACAGCCATGCATGCAGCCATGGGGAGACCCTCCCCGCCACGTCTGCACCCCCCAGGCCCTGCCCTGCGCCCACCCATTCAGGGGGTCCACCACGATGGCTCGCGGATGCGTCATCTTCCCCTCAATCAGCGTCTTCCGCGTCTGAGCCGCCTTCTCCAGCCGTGCCACACTGATGGTCTTCTTGGGGCCGTCGTCGGTCCAGTACAGGTTGTTCCCCATCCAATCCACGGCGATCCCTTCCACGTTGTGGATCCCTGCGGGGAAAAGAGGCCTTAGGAAGCAGCGGGAGGAGGAGGAGGAGGAGGAGGAAGAGCGCCACGGCAGCGCACCGTCCTTCAGGATGGTCTCCCTCTCGGTGCCGTCGATCTTCTGCCTCCCGATGAGGTAGCTGGTGGTGTCGGCAAAATAGATGAAGCCGGTCTCGGCGTGGAAATCCAGAGCACGTGGGTTCATCAGGTTCTCAATGGGGATCATGTGCTCGTCCGGCACTTTGGCCCCCATGTCCATCCCGCGGATGATGCCGGGACGCCCCTTGCCGTACACCAGGAACAGCTCGTGCTCGGGCTCTGCGGGCACAACGGGGCAGCTCCGACACCGGACGGGGATTTGGGCCGTGTTGTGTGTGGGGGGGGGGGGGGGACGGAGGGCTGCGTGTCCCCAGAGCAGCACGGGGGCAGCACTCACTTTTGCAGGACTTCCCATCGCTGCCCAGGCTGAACCCGGAGCGGCAGCGGCACGTGCGGCTCTTATGGCTGTTCCCCAGCAGGCAGATATCAGAGCAGCCCCCCGGCTTGCCAAACTGGTCGGGTTCACAAGCGTGGCTCCTCACTGCAGCGACAGACAGCAGAGCAGCGAGGGGCTCAGCGTGGAACAGCACCCAGCCCTGAGCGCCCCACAGCACCCAGAAACCCCCCCAGCTGGTTTCGTATCCTGGAAAACGCCGGGCGGGCTGCGGGCACTAAGAGGATTTTCAGTGTGTAAATTGATTAAGAGCAAGAATGGGGCTGGGGGTGGAGCAGCACTGAGGGCGAAGGGGGGGTGGGGGGAGCAAAGCACACAGCATGGCTGCCTGCAGCTCTGCCGGGACCTCCCGGTGCTCACAGCCCCATCATGGGGTGGGCGGGCCAGCAGAGGGATGGGCAGCCAATATTGCACAGTGCTGCGCCTGCTCTGAGCTCCCTTTGCTCTTCAGTGAGGGCAATCATCACCCAGCCCTGGGGTGGCTGCTGCTTCCATCCCTGCTGCCTCCGTCCCTTCTCCTTCCACCCCCTCTCCTTCCATCCCTTCTCCTTCCACCCTTACTCCTTCCATCCCCTCTCCTTCCATCCTTTCTCCCTCCATCCCTTCTCCTTCCACCCTTACTCCTTCCATCCCTTCTCCTTCCACCCCCTCTCCTTCCATCCCCTCTCCTTCCATCCCTTCTCCTTCCACCCCCTCTCCTTCCACCCCCTCTCCTTCCATCCCTTCTCCTTCCATCCCCTCTCCTTCCACCCCCTCTCCTTCCATCCCTTCTCCTTCCATCCCTTCTCCTTCCATCCCTTCTCCTTCCATCCCTTCTCCTTCCACCCCCCCTCCTTCCATCTCCTCTGCTCCCACCCCACACCAATAACACAAGCAGCCCACAGTAAAGTGCCAGCCTCCCCAGGAGCCGCACCCAGCGACACCCCCAACCCCGAGCTGCCCACCCCCCTCCCATCCCTCCCCCCACACACCGTACCGCTGCCAAAGGACCTCCTCACCCCACCCACCCCATCCCCACCCCCTCCCCACCTGTGGGCTGCCGGCGCTGGTGGTAGATGTGCAGCGCTCCGCCCTTATCCACGCGTGTCACCACCTGGTACTCCGTGCTGTTGAAGCGGTTGACGCGGATGACGCTCGTCTTCTGCTGAGCGTTGGCGTTGTCCGAGTTGGTGGCATACAGGTAGTTCTCAAAGACGGTCAGGCCGTAGAGGTGCTCGATCTGAAGGCACAGACAGAGGTCAGCAGATGGAACCCGGCCTTGGGGTCCCGCTGTGCGCCGTGGGGAAGGAGATGGGGGTCCCAGCGTGTGATGTGGGGTAGGAGATGGATGGGGGTCCTGCTGTGTGCCATGGAGCAGGAGATGGGGATCCCGCTGTATGATGTGGGGTAGGAGATGGGAGTCCCACTGCGCACCGTGGGGCAGGAGATGGGGGTCCTGCTGTGTGATGTGGGGTAGGAGATGGGGATCCTGCTGTATGATGTGGGGCAGGAGATGGGGGTCCCAGAGTGTGATGTGGGGTAGATGGATGGGGGTCCCGCTGTGTGCCATGGAGCAGGGGATGGGGATCCTGCTGTCTGATGTGGGGCAGGAGATGGGGGTCCCACTGTGCACCGTGGGGCAGGAGATGGGGGTCCTGCTGTGTGATGTGGGGTAGGAGATGGGGATCCTGCTGTGTGCCATGGAGCAGGAGATGGGGATCCCGCTGTATGATGTGGCGCAGAAGATGGGGGTCCTACTGTGCACCATGGGGCAGGAGATGATGGGGGTCCCGCTGTGTGATGTGGGGCAGGAGATGGGGGTCCCACTGTGTGATGTGGGGCAGGAGATGGGGGTCCCCCTCACCAGGATGCCCTGGATGATGGTGTGGCGGTTCTTGCCCTCGTAATCCACCACCTCGATGTAGTCCAGGTAGGCGTCAGCCCAGTACACCAGGCGGCTCACCAGGTCCAGGGTGATGCCGTGTGGGAACACAATCTTACTGTCCACCAGCTTGGTGCGGTTCTGCCCGTCCATATCGCAGCGCTCCACTTTGGGGATCTGCCCGTAGTCCGTGAAGAACACTTTGCTGCCAGAGGGAAAGGGGCGGAGCTCAGCACGCGCACCCAGCAGCCTCGCTGAACGCACGTCGGCTGCTCCCCCCATTGGAATCCCCCCCCTCGCCCCCCCCCACCCTCACGGCCCCATAGCGGCGCTCACCCCATGGCCGGGTCCAGCGCGATCCCTTTGGGGTTGTAGAGCTCCAGGTCCAGCAGGGTGACGCAGGTGAGGCCGTTTTTGTTGCAGACGAAGATCCGGTCGTCGATGTCATCCACGAAGTAGAAGTTGCCCGTCAGCCAATCGATGGCCATCTGCTCCACGTCTGTACGGGGGGCAAGGGATGAAAATCAGGGCCAGGGGGTGGGGGGGGGTTGTAGGGCAGGAGCCCCATTGCCTGTGGAGCAGCCCCATAGGGGGGGACACAGAGCACGGCGCACAGAACCACACGGAGATGGAAGCAAAGAACCACAGAAGTGATTTAAATCACGGGGAACCCCCACAGACCCCCCCCCCTCCTCCGGCCCCATTCCCTGCAGTGAACGGGGACACCCACAGCTCCATCGGCCGCTCAGACCCCATCCAGGCTGACCCTACAGCAGCCCGTCCCAAAGAGCTCTCCTGACATCCTCACATCCCATCCAAGCCTCCCGTTTGGGGTCTCCCTGCCATGCAGACCCCAATGAAGGCTCCATCCCCTTCCTCCCTACGGCCCCAGTTGGGGTCCCCAGAGCTGCGCTGCCCACGCTGAGCACTGTGCCCATAGGGGGGGCTCTGCAGGTGGGGATGGCTGTGTAGGGTGAGCAGCACGGGGTTGGGGTACAGCAGTGGGGTCAGGGTGCAGCATGGGGTGCAGCAGAGGGGTTCAGGTGTAGCACAGGGTTGGGGTACAGCAGTGGAATTGGGGTACAGCATGGGGTCAGCATGCAGCACTGCACTGGAGTGCAGCAGAGGGTTGGGGTGCAACAAGAGGTGTAGCACAGGACTGGAGTGCAGCATTGGGGTGCAGGTGCACCACAGGGTGGGGGTGCAGCAATGGGGTCGAGATGCAGCGTTGGGGTTCAGGCGCAGCAGTGGGGTCAGAGTGAACCACGGGGTCGGTGTGCAGCGCTGCATTGGAGTGCAGCACGGGGTTGGGGTGCAGCAATGGGGTCGGGGTTCAGCAGTGGGGGCTCAGCCCCAGCCCCAGCCAAGCAGTGGGGGACGGCAGCAGCTGCAGCAAGGCCCAGCACTGCACAGCACTGCACTGCACTGCACAGCCCAGCACTGCCCTGCCCTGCATTGCACAACACAGCACAGCACCACAAAGCCCAGCCCTGCCATAGAGAGGAGCCCTGCACCAAAGCAAGGCACCAAACGTTCCCCCACACTTCAGCAGTTGGCGGCAGCGCAGCGCTGACTCACAGTCACAGGACGGAGTGCAGCCATATGGGGGGGGGGGGGGGGGGGAAGGTTGGGGGGGGGCCACAGTGAGGGCCCTGTGGGACCGTGAGCCCCCCCAGCAGCTGCGGGCACAGCCGGGCATCGCCCACCCTGCAATGGGCCTGCAATGGGCGGCTGTGCTGCTGGGGGGGGTTGGGGTGGGGGGGGATGTTGGGGTCGGACCCCCACCCAACGCCGGGGGTGACGCACGCTGCCGTTCCTCAGCCAGGCTGTATTTTTGCAGCTGGAAAGCATTACGCTGCTCCAAGGCTTTTGTTTTTCCCGTCCCCGTCCCACCCCCTCCTCCGCAGGAATGGGGTTGGAAGCTGCTTATTATCGTTATTCATGATTACTCCTTATTATTAATTCCCATCTCGGGGGCTTCGGCTCCACCCGGAGCTCCCCTCGCTTTCCTCACACGCTCACTCAGGTCAGACGGACCCCCATTGTAACCCCCAGCCCCGCTGCGCCCCCGACGCCCCCCCATACCCCTGCAGGGGCAAAGCACCCCCCCACCCCCGTCCCCATGGGGTGTATGTGGGGGGGGTGGGGAGGGCAGCCCATGGTTTGGGGTCCCCCCCTTTCCGTCCTTGCTCAATCAGCTCCGGGTGTTGCAAAGCATTGCGACACACACGGCCACATTTCCTCAGCTCCATTTCTTTGCTCACGTCTGGAAAAGGCCCTTATTTTTTTTTTTGGGGGGGGGGGGGGGGGGGGGATGGATGAACTTGAGAGGCTGTTCCTGGAAGAGCTGCGCTGCTCAGAGCTGCACTGCAGCACTGGGGGGGCTGGGGGGGGGCAGCCAGACCTGCACCAAGAGCACACAAAGACCCCCCCCCCCCCCAAATCGCTCTTCTTCCCCCCCCCCCCCCCCCCCCCCCCCATCTGACCCACGCAGACGCCGTCGCCGCAGAGATTTTGGGGAACCGTTTTTGCTGAGGCAGCACAGAAAGCCCCCCCCCCCCCCCCCCCCCATGAATCAGTTGCTCTGCAAACGCATCAATCACAGCAGGAAGGAAAAGCAACCTCAGCTCTGACTCAACCATTTCAACACCGCTCCGGGATGGACGCAATGGAGGCCATCACCCCAAAGCCACAGCTCTGCAGGGACCCCAAATCTCAGCTGCCAGAAGGGAGCACAACCTGCGGGTGGGAACATCCCAGACCACCCCCACCCCCCCCCCAAACACCCCTCGTTGCAGAGCCCATCTGAAAGCCCCCCCGCCTCCCACCCCAAGGTGACCCACGAGGTCCCGCGTGCAGATGGAGGAGCAAAGTTCTGCTGCTGCTGCTCTTTGCAGGGGGCAGCGGGGAGCCCCCACCCCACAGCCCCCACCCCACAGCCCCCAGTCCCCCATCCCCTGCTCCACAGCCCCAGCCCTTACCCCACAGCTTCCGTCCCATAGCCTCAGTCCCAGCCCCACAGCCCCAGATCCACAGCCCCAGTTACAGCCCTTGCCCCACAGCCCCAGTCCCAGCTCCCACTCCATGGTCCACAGCCCCAGTCCCAGCCCTGCAGCCTCAGCCCCATCCCCCTCCCCTGCCCCACAGCCCCAGCCCTACAGCCCCAGATCCACAGCCCCATTTACAGTCGCCAGCCCCAAAAGCCCCATCCCCACAGCTCCCATCCCACGGTCCCCAGCCCCAGCCCCACAGCCCCCACCCCGTGATCCCCAGCCCCATTCCCAGCCCCACAGCCCCATTCCCAACCCTACAGCCCCCACCCCACATCCCCAGCCCTGGGACCATCAGCACACAGCTGCCATGGAGAAGCTTTGGAAAAGCCACTGCACGTTTCGGTTCAGAAACGCCTCCAAAGAGGAGCAGAGGATTGCAAGGAATGCACACCCCGGGGCTCCACGCATACGTTGGGTCCCCTCCTTTTTTCAACCCCGCAGCGATTCGTTCCATACATTCACACCATCCCATAACCTGCAGGAATTTCTGCCTCATCCCTCCTCACCCATCCGCCGCCCCGCAGAGCACAAAGCGCCCTCTGTGCCAGCGAAGGGCTCCGTGGACCCGTTTTCCTTCGTTAAGGTGTGCTAACGAGATGAGGCGCAGCCACGAAGCCACCCTGAAGGGCCGCAATGGGGGCATTATGGGGTGGGATGGAGCCCCACGCTGTGCTGTGCGTGCACCCCCCCCAGCCCCACCCCCACCCCCACCCCACCATGGGGCACACGGGGGGCTGCTGCCCAGCCCTCTGCCCACAGTGGGGTGAGTGGGGATGGGCTGAGATGAATGGAGGGCAACCAAGGGGCGTCTAATTAATTGCTCAGGGCTTAACGAGGAGGTTCCGTGGGCAGAGCTGCTCCTGGCTGTGGAGGGGGGGGGAGCACCCCCAGACCTGCATGGGATGCTGCAGGAACCCCAAAGGCGGCCCAGGACGTACAGACAGCTGCGTGGTGCCGCCTCGCCGTGCTCCACGGCATCCCAATTAACGTGGCTATTAATTAATTTCGCCCATTGATCTCCAGCAATGTGGAAGCAGAGCCGTGCCTCTGCCGGGGGGCATGGAAAAGGAAGGGGGGGGGACCAGGAGGGGACCGGGGGGCTGCAGCCTGACCCCCCCATTGCATCAAATCCACAGCACTGAGCTGCAGCTGCAGCCCCCAGCGATTGCACTGCTTTGCCCACTCCTGCACTGCACTGCCCACTCCTGCAGCACACTGCATTGCACTGCACTGCATTGCCCGCTCCTGCAGCACGCTGCACTGCACTGAGCAATGCAGACCCACCCTCCAAACACCCCGCAGCCGACACGGAGGGCAGTGAGCACACAGCACCGCACTGCACGGAGCCCAGCTCTGCTGAACCACTGCAAGGAGAGCCCTCAGCATCGCAGCGAACCAGAAACACAAAGAAAGGAATCAGCGCATGGAACGGCGCCCATCCCTCCTTCTTGCCAAGCTCGTCCACAGCGGAGCCTCTTTCTTGGCTGCAGCAAGGAAGAAAAACAGCTCTGCATGCAAAGCGGGGCAGGAAAGCATTCATTCCTCCCTGCAATCCATTCACCCTGCAGCTCCGCTGCTTATTGGTTGGGTCATGGAGAGCAACGGGGCTGAGATGGAGCCGATGGAAACCTCCCGGCCGTGTGCGTTGAGATGGGTGCTGCCTGGGAAGGGTCCTGAATAACGGGCAGATTGCTGCCTTTTAAGGCTTACAACGCAGCCGGGGTGGAAGGTCCTGAGATATGAGAGCCCTTCCTGAGGGTTTGGTTTATGAAAGGCGAAGAAAACACAAAACCTTGAGATGAGCAATGAGAAATCAAGAGAGAGCTGCAGCCCTTCGCCAGCAGCAGTGGCGCTCCGGGCTGCTCAGTGCAGCACCAGGCGGTGCAGTGCAATGCAAGGCAGCACACAGCAGTGCAGTGCAAGGCAGCACACAGCAGGGCAGTGCAAGGCAGCACACAGCAGTGCAGTGCAAGGCAGCACAAGGCAGGGCAGTGCAAGGCAGCACACAGCAGTGCAGTGCAAGGCAGCACACAGCAGGGCAGTGCAAGGCAGCACAAGGCAGGGCAGTGCAAGGCAGCACAAGGCAGGGCAGTGCAAGGCAGCACACAGCAGTGCAGTGCAAGGCAGCACAAGGCAGTGCAGTGCAAGGCAGCACAAGGCAGGGCAGTGCAAGGCAGCACAAGGCAGGGCAGTGCAAGGCAGCACAAGGCAGGGCAGTGCAACGCCTGCAGTGCTCGGGGCAGCTGTGGCCATGCAAAGCATTGGCACCCAAAGGGAGAGGGGAGGGCTCTGTGTGGGATCCCTGGTGCTGCCATGGCCGTGAGGCCCAGAAGCTGATTGGGTTTTGTTTTCTTCTCCTTGGAAGCCCAAACTCCAAAGGAATTGAGGGCGCTGCATCAGGAAACACACAGAGAGCTCGGAATCTGGTGGAGCGAAGCCCCGGGATGGGGCAGGGCTGGAGGTCAGCCCACGGGGAGGGGGGGGGGGGGGGGGTTCTGCAGCCCCTGGGCTGGAGCTGCTCCGTGGTGCCGGAGCTCCGTGCACAGCAGCACACGCTGCTTTCTGTCCTTGAATGCGAGCACACATTCGCTGCCTGCCAGGATTTCCCCCTGATTAGAAACAGGACTGGAATTCTCACACAGAGCAGAGGAGGGATTGAGAAACAGAGGAAGGGAGGAAAGCACAAGTTCCCCTTTCTGCAGCTCGGCGTGAGCGGGAAGGATGGGGCCGTGGCTCCTGCGTGCTCACAACCCCACGGAGAGGGCAGCACCGGGCAGGGAAGGATGAACTGAGCTCCAAAGCGATGCTTTTCTGTTGCTGGCGGGGTTTTACCCTTCTCTCCCCTAAGAGCGATAGGTGGGATGCTCCTGGGGGCAGAGAAGGGGCGAGGAGATGGGCAGCAGCATTTGGGAATGGCACGGCAGCACCGCTGCACTGAGGGCTCAGCAGCACGAGGAGACGGGAAAGCAACGCTGCAGCATCCAGCAGGCCTGGCTACGCCCGGTTAACAGCAGCCAGCACAGCTCCCGTGGCATGAGTGACACCGATCACCTCCTTGCGGGGACACAGAGGGGACACAGAGGGGACACAGAGGGTCCTACGGCGCCGGGTTGTGGTGTCCCACCAGCCCCACGGTGACAGCTGGGGCTGCTCACCCTCAGCCCTGCTGACATGGGATGCGGATGGAGCCCCGTTAGCACCAGGGAAGTCTGGCTCCTGCTGTGAGCTGATCAACACCACAAAGCAGCAAATTAAGATCAATTGCTAATTGGGTTCACGGGTCTACAGTGTCCCTGGGGGAGGGGAGGGAGGGTGATGTTATCTCCTCATCAGAACGACCCCAAACCCACCCCAGGCTTTGGGACCAGGGGGACGAATAACCGGGGCTGAAAAGCAGCGGCCCAAAATCCCAGAGCCAAACTGCTCAGCAGCGCAGAGCTGAGGTGGAGGAGGGACCCCGCGGCCACGGGCCGCCCCTGGGTGGGCATCTTACATGCAGGACATGAAAACGTCAGCACTGAGCTCTGCTGGAAGCAGCAGTGCAGGACCCCGAGCTCAGCCCCTCTGCTGAACTGAGCGGAGAGACCCAACGTGACCAGAGGGAACCTCACAGGGGAGGAAGGAGAACACGAAGTCAGACCTCGGAGCAGCGCGGTGGGGATGTGAGGCGAAGCTCAGCCCCTCCTGCCTCATTTCAGGCTGTGAGAGCAAAGGGTGAGGCCTCTCCCTATGAATACACACAGCTCCATCCATCCCGCACTGCGCGCACACAAACTGGGAGCCCGGGGAGTTGGGGGGGGGCAGCGCTCTGCTGTGACCCCATGGGCTCGCGGTGCCTTCCTCTCCATCTCCCAGCAAAGGGCTGAGGCTCCGAGCACCAAAACCCCAGCAGGGGAGCGGGCTGAGAGCAGCAAAAGGCCGTGCTGTAACCCACCGGGCTGAACCGCCATCGCCCTGTGACTCACGGCAGGCTGACGGAGCAGATTTGGGGTCGGGATTCTTGCAATCACTGCTCGGGGTGGGGACGGAGGCGAGAGGAACGCGGGGCCAACAGAGAAAGAGGAAACGAGGAGAGCTGCCAACCCCAAAGCGCCGCGCAGGTACCGACCCCGCCGCGCCGCTTCTCTCCACGTAGTTGCAGAAAGAAACCACAGCACTCGCCAGAAATAACCCGAGGGAAGGAAGAGGGAATAAACCAAAGCTAAAATGAGGAGGAGGAGGGAAGCCGTGCAGGAAGAGCCCTCCCAGACACACGGGGACAACTCACGGTGCAGGCTGAGCGAGATGTTGATGGAGCGCTCCTCCACGAAGCCCTTCAGGTTGGGGATCTTGGCACACTTGAGGATGGTTTGGGACGCGCTGTCACCCACGTGCACCCAGCACACCGTGTCCTCGATGTAGTTGAAGTCCATGGCCGTGGTCTGCTTGGCACTGGTGGGGGTGATGTTGGGCACGGGGGCTCCGCTCAGGTACGTGGCCAGGATGTTCTGGGAGTTGGCAATGAGCAGCACGGGGGGGCGATCCACGGGCTCTGGGGAGGGTGGGCAGAGAAATGGGGCTGTGACAGCACACACACAGCACGGAGGGCACCTTGAAGCAGAGGGCCAGAGCAGTGAGGGCACCTTAACGCAGAGGACCAGGGCAATAATGGCTCCTTAAAGCAGAGGACCAGAGCAGTGAGGGCAGCTTAAAGCAAAGAACCAGGGCAATAAAGGCACCTTAAAGCAGAGAACCAGGGCAATAATGGCTCCTTAAGGCAGAGACCCAGCACAATAATGGCTCCTTAAGGCAGAGGACCAGGGCAATAATGGCTCCTTAAGGCAGAGACCCAGCACAATAATGGCTCCTTAAGGCAGAGGACCAGGGCAATAATGGCTCCTTAAGGCAGAGGACCAGGGCAATAATGGCTCCTTAAAGCAGAGGACCAGGGCAATAATGGCTCCTTAAAGCAGAGGACCAGGGCAATAATGGCTCCTTAAGGCAGAGGACCAGGGCAATAATGGCTCCTTAAGGCAGAGGACCACTGCAGTGAGGGCAGCTTAAAGCAAAGCGGGGTCGCACTCCCAGCAGGAGCTACCCCCAGCAGGGGGCCGTTGTTGCTTTCACCAGGCTCTCACCATTCTTGGCCTTGCAGGACCTGTTGTCAGGCTGCAGGAGGTATCCTTCGACGCAGCTGCACGTGTAGGAGCCCTCAGTGTTGGTGCAGGTCTGGCTGCAGGTGCCATACACGGTGCATTCATCGAAGTCTGCGAAACAAAGGGAAGCAATGAGGTTTGGAGCAGCAAACGTCCTTCTGTGACAGCCACGTGAGGGGAGGACACGACGTGCAAGGCAGCCCAGCAACACGCGGAAAGCAAAGGGACCTGCAGCACAGCCCCTGCTGGACGTCACCTCGCAGCCCTGTGCTGCAGCAGTGGGCAGAGGGGGAGCAAAAAGAGAACCCTGCTTCACCACGGGCTCTTCTCAAGGCCTCGCTGCCCCCCCCCCAGCCCTCCCCATCGCTCTGCAAAAGCTGCACCTCAATTCCCAGCCCGGATTGCTCTGGTGTGCAGCTCCCACCCCCCTGGTTTGCATGCTGCTTTCTTCTGTGAGATGAAAGGGCCGCCTGCACCACAGAGCCCTCACCCAGAGCTGCATGCAGAGCTGATAACGTCCCCTTCTCACCTCTGCTCAGATAAAGGAGAGGCAGAGCTGCTGAAACCTCCCACCTCAGGACTTGTTCCCGGGGTCCGACGGCCTCTTTGACCCTCCCCTGTTCTCCGACGCCCTTCCCAGGGCACTCACACCCACGTGTGCACACAACCAGCATCCTTCCTGCCCCTCAGCTCAGCACTGCGCCCACCCAGCGGCCCCACGGCTGAAGGGAGACCACCACTCCAAAGAGGCCACCCCCCCTCCTTGGGAGCCCAGAGGTGCTGAGCCCCACGAGAGCCCCTTTAGGGCTCCCCTCTGAGCCCCCCCCAAACCCACACCCACCTTTGCAGCTCCTCCTGTCCTCAGCCAGCTGGAAGGAGTTGTTGCAGTAGCAGGCAGGGCCGCTCAGCGTGGGCACGCAGTGGTGCTGGCAGCCCAACGCCGTGCAGTTGGCCAGTTGCTCTGCAAAGAGAGGCAGAGGAGAGGTCAGACAGAGCGAAGCTCAGTGGGTTCTGCCCCACGGGAACCTTCCTCTTGCAGAACAGCTCAGTTTCAGGATCGAATCTCCTTGCTGAAGCGACGCAGCAGCCAAGAAAATAGGAAAAAGCCTGAAGAATGCACGGCCTTCAGTGGGGAGGGGAGCCAAAGGCTCCAGTTGCACCACCTCCATCTCCCGGGGGTTTCTGCAGGGGCACAGAAGCCCCCCGAGGTGCAGATGAGGCCATGCAGCTCCACTGGGTGCTCTGCAGGACAACAAAGCTGAGCCAGCAGAGGAAGTTCCTCCTGGCAGCAAAAGAACTCAGGGCATGAGAGGCCAGGTGCAAAGGGCAGCAAGCAATCAGCCAGCAGGTCGGGGTGCAATGGGCAGCTGGAGCTGGGGGTGTTTGTAAGGGCCTGGTGAGCCCCACGCTGTGCTGCCATACATAGGGCTGGACCCGGATGGCTCCTGGGAGCTGCAGAGCATTGCAGCAGCATGCATTGCAGCAGCATGCACTGCAGCAGCGTGCACTGCTCCCTCTGCACAGCTCCACTCAAGGCCTGCAGCTCTCAGACGACCCATCTCCAGGCTGGATCGGCAGCACCCGGATGAGCAGCACAGCCCTAAACACGGAGCAAAGGTCGGGGCAGGTGTGGGGTTCAGCACCCATTGGGACCTCAGCAGCACCCAGCAGCTGCCCTGGCCCGGAGCCACCAGCACGGCGTCACGCATTGCCCAGCTGTGAAAAATGAGCTCTCATTTAACCGGTGAGACCTATTAGCTAAATATTAATTGTCAGCCAGGGCAGGGCTGCACAAACAGCTCTGCACTTCCCATGCACAGCCCGGCAGCAACCAACCAAGGGCTGCAGGAAGGACGGGAGAGAAGCTGCACATCCCAGCACGGGATTGGGTTAAACAGGATGGAAACGGCCCCAAAAGAGCCCCCAGCCAGGGCTGGAAGCGTTGAGCTCGCCTGCAGCCACGCAGCCAGCCCTGGGGTCAGCCCAGGACATGCGTTTCCACACAGCTGATCTGAGCACCGGGCAGCCATGCATGCTGAGATTTGGGGAGAGTTTCCCAACAGGATTAGCAAGCAGGGAGCAGCCAGGAGACGGGGAAAGGGGGGGGGGGGAACAAAGCTCCTGGAAATATGGAAAAAAATACATCAGCATCTCTTATCTGAACCAGAATCCCAACCCTCCAAGCTGTTAAACCCAGGAGACAATGCAGCTATTTAATGGCCTGCAGGCTCAGGAATGATGGGCATTTACTTGCAAGCGGCTCTGGATAATCTCTGAGCGCGCAGACTGCCAGCTCAGCTGCCCCCAGACCGCCTGCTGCTGGGACAGGGGCTCGAGCACCTCCACCACGGCAAAGCGTGGCCACAAAGCAGCAGGGGAGCTGCCTGGGTCCCACCCCCAAACCAGCAGCAGCTCAGGGACCTCGTGATTTACCCCGGTGTGGAAGGAAAGAGAGCTGAGAGGGGGGGGAAAGGAGGGGGGGGAAAGGAGGGGGGTGTATTTTGTGATGCTGTCCCCACAGATCTTTTTCTCCGCAGGTGATAAGCGAGGAGATGCCAACCCATCTCCCCACACCTACCCCTGCAGTGCGGCCCCTCATCCGAGCCATCGAAGCAGTCGTGGAGCCCATTGCACAGCTTGCTCATGTGGATGCACAGCTCGGTGCCCAGGCAGTTGTGCTCGTTGGGTTGGCACCGCGACACTTTGCTCTGAGGGCCTGCAAAGGACAGCAAAAGGCACAGCGGTCACTCCCCAAAGCAGGGTGCAGCCAGCTGCCCTTCTCCATCACCTCCCCACAGCACCCAGCCCAGCGGGAGCACTGAGCATGGGGGGGGGATGGATGGGCACAGCTCACCCCACGGCAGCCATGGGGCACGGGGATGTACCGAGCACCTCCAATCCCTGCTTTGAGCCCTGGGGTCCCAAACCTCCCTGGGCACGTGGGTGCATGGAACCCCGGTGCCCAAAGCACATCCACAGGTGCCAACCAACCCTTTTGCTCCTCTCACGAAGGCAGGCAGCTCACAGGGGGTCGTTAAGCACCGGGGTTACACGATACCAGGAGCCTTAATCTCCATTATTAACTCGCCAACTTACAAAGGAAGCACAGCTTATTTTTTAAGCTTCTCTGAAGAGAAGCACAGCATTAAGGCAAACAACAAAACACGCTGCAAAGCAAATAAGATCCCCAAACCCCATTAAAAGCTCTCCTGGTGCCTCGGCTCCGACCAAGAGAGCAGCGGCCCCGGGGTGCAGAGCAGAGCAGGAGCTCTGGACGCAGCAATCCTGGTCTCCCCGTCCCCAAATCTCTCAGGTTTTAGGGTCAAGCAAGGAACTCTTGGACAGCCACCCCTGTGCCCCTATTGGGGCAACGGCAGCGGGCAAAGACAATGATAAAACCCCAATTTAGAGGGAGAAAACAGCGTGAGCATCTCCCACGGGGGGCACCCCGACGGCACCACGCTGCCCAGGTGCCACTGCAGACAGCTGTGCAGACCTGCAGGCTCCACGCCTCGGGATTCAGGCACTGTAGGACTCATCCTAGACCTGCCACGCTCCCCTGGGATCCGCGTTGAGTTCCCTCTGCCCGCAGCTCCGCTTCCTGGAAGCTGCTGCATTCCCCTGGCTGTGCTTTCGGCCCTAACCCTTGGGCTAACAGCAGGCATTGCTGAAGGCTCCCTGCAGGACAGACAGCCGTGATGGGGACACGGCCAACCCCAGGGCAGCCCATCCCTGCACCCCACCGGACACCGGGACCGCACTCCTCCTCCTCCTCCCCCCCCACCTCCATTATGTGCTTCCCACCCATGGAACAGCGCAGCGACTCGGCCTCCCCTCCCTGCATTGCACAGCAACGCCTGCTGCCCTCAGCCTGCACTGCCCTGTATGTCAGCCCGGGCTCAGCACACAGATGGGAGCACTGGGAAGAGCCAGGCCGGGAGCAGGGAGGACAAGCACAGCTCTGCTGTGCATCCCCTGTGCACAGGACAGCCCCCCTCCCCACCCCCCCCAGCATCCCCCTCCCCGGCGGGAGCCTCCACCCTCCCCAGTGATGAAACAGCAAATTGTTTCTGGATGAGCAGCCACGGAGGGTTGGGTTGTTTTCCTCTGCCCTTCCCAACTGAGCCCCGCTACGCAGAGCTGGGAAGTCCAGCAGGAAAGCTGCAGTGAGCAGCCCCAAAGCACAGCAGTGCTGGGGGGAGGTGGAGGGGGGGGGAATCCATGATTCCAGAGCTCAAGGCCAAAGCACATGGAAAGATCCCCCAGTGCCAAGGCAAGAAACTCCATCCCACCGCTGTCTGCTCCGTGCAACGTGCCCTTCTTTGCACAAGAGGTGCCCAAAGGATGGGAATCCAAAGGGCTCCAGCTGCCAGATCCCCCCCCCCCCCCTCCATGAGCACAGGATGCTTTTCCAACACAGCACGGGATGGGAACCTGAGCACCGGGTTCTGCTGCAGCCCTGGGACCACACGTTGCTCCCTGCTCTGCATTCCAAGCCCCAAAGGGCTGCTCTGCCCCTCCTTCAAAGGGGCTCGAACCACACTTGCCCGTCAAGCCATCGCAAATAATTAAGGGTTAATTAAGCACCACCACCAAGCAGGCCAAAAGAAGGAAGGCACGGGAATGAAGTGCACAGCTCGTCAGTCAGAACTGATCCGCCGTGCCCATTATTCCCCTGCACAGAGCCTGGATCAAACTGCTTATCGCACACAGGGCAGGATTAATCTACAAGCCACTCTGTTTGCTTTTGACTGCGTTGGTTTGCTAATAAATGAGCCCATTTATTACATGTGACAAGCTTGTGGTACACCCCAAGGAGCTGAATTAGGCCGGAATTTTAACCTCACTTGGAAATAAAGGGGTTGGGGTGGGGGGGGGGGGGGGGGGGGGGGGGGGGGATAGAAGAAAAGCAATTCTTTCTTCCATAAATACGGCCTGTAATTGATTTGGCAACAGCCCAAAGAGATGGAAAGCTGCAAAGGGAACAGAAGGGAGCTTGACCCGGAACGGGCAGGTCCTGCCCACGGCCCTGCATTGGGTGCCAGCACCCAGCACAGCATCAGCCCAGGGTCGTTCTCTGGGCAAGCAAAGTGCTGCAGCTCTTCCTGCTCCTGCAAAGCCAACGCTGGATGGGATTGCTTGGCTTCAAGCATTGCCCTGCTGGGTGCAAACCCTCCCCCCCCCCCTCCCCCAGCCCTGGGGTGCGACGGGACTGCAGGAAGGGTGCTGCCATCCAGCAGTGAGTGAGCAGATCCCAGCGGGCTGCCCTGTGACACCCATCTGAGGCTCAGGAGTGGGGCCAGCAGGAGAAACAGCCATCAGACAGCCACAGCAGCCTCATTTCCCAACACCCCTTTGGTCTGCAAGGGGGGGCGGGGGGGGGTGGAGGCTCTCTCTCTCAAGTTTTGCTCCTCGGGAAAGCATGGTGGAATGCGAAAGCGAGGGGGTAAGAATCGGTGCATGCCTCTCCTACGGGCACGAGTGCATCCATAGAGCTGAAAAGGGAACTCTCCCCCTGTGCTCGGCGAGCACGTGAGCAACGCAGCAAACGCTTCCAAGGATTCCCTGGAGAGGAAAACCTTCCTCATAACAGACAGCATTTCAGAGCCTCTGACACGAGTACACAACTGCGGTGTAAATAGCCGTGCCTGGCTGCCGGAGCAGCGTCTGCAGCCAAGGCTGGGGATAATAAATAATCATTTTTTTTAAATAAGTAAAGAATTCAATCAATCCTAATCATTAAATCGTAGGAATCAAAGTCATTCTCTCCCTGCCAAAAAGATAAGGGGGGCCGAGAGCTTTCTGGATGCCCCCCCCCCCCCCCCCGGTGCCAAAGTGGCGTGAGAAAAACTCGCCTGGCAAACCAACAGATGTTTGCCAGTGCTGACAGGTCGGGCTGTTTGCACGAGCCTGGGCAGGAGCGGGCAGAGCTGAGCATCCCTCTGCCCATGGGAGAGGCACCCACGGGCGATGCCCACCCAGCCCCGCCAGCTCACACCGGGCTGAGTGCAGGAGGTGAGAGTTGGGGTCCCTTCTGCCCTCGGGAATGTGGGGAATCTCATCTTATGGGGGCACGGATGTGAAGATCGTGCCTCCCCATCTCATCCAGTGGCTGCCGTCCTCCCTGCCCGGCTCTGCAGCCCCCGCCAGCCCCCGCTCAGGCAGTGAAGAACGAGGAAAAAGAAGTGGGGAAAAAAAGAAGCATCCGGGGCGTCCGTCTACCTGTCCGGGTGGATAAAGAGAGAGCTGTGAGACGGGCAGGGGCGCAGCCAGCGGAATACGTCAATCAGGACGGATTTCTTCCAGCCTCCAAGCCGTCCCGCAGTAATTTTCCAGGGCTGCTGATTGAGCGGAGCCAGACAGCCCATCCCAACCCCCCCATCCCTCCCACGGAGGGGACGGTTGCATCATTTTTGCTTTCAGAAATAAATAACTCCCAGCGCCCGAACCACAGCCTGCCTGGGAGGAAAGCTGTGTGCCAAGAGCAGCGGGAGCCCGGGCAGGACGAGGCCACGGCGCTGGGTGTCAACAGCAGCACCCGGCACCTCGGCACAGAGAAACGTGGGGATGTGCTCTGCAGGAGCTCCTGGCCCTGTCCGACCCAACATGGCTCCCTGCTCATGGCCTGCCTTGTCCAACCCAACGTGGCTTCTGGCCCAGTCTGACCCAACATGGCTCCTGGCCCAGTCTGACCCAACATGGCTCCTGGCCCTGTCCAATCATGGTCAGGATGTCAGACCCAACATGGCTCCCTGATCGTGGCCTGCCTTGTCCAACTAACATGGCTCCTGGCCCTGTCCAACCCAACATGGCTTCTGGCCCTGTCCAACCTAACACGGTCCCCGCTCATGGCCTGCCTTGTCCAACCCAACATGGCTTCTGGCCCAGTCTGACCCAACATGGCTCCTGGCCCTGTCCAACCCAACATGGCTCCCTGCTCATGGTCAGGCTGTCAGACCCAACATGGCTCCCTGATCGTGACCTGCCTTGTCCAACCCAACATGGCTCCTGGCCCTGTCCAACCCAACACGGCCCCTGCTCATGGCCTGCCTTGTCCAACCCAACATGGCTTCTGGCCCTGGCCAACCCAACACGGCTCCCTGCTTGTGGTCTGAGTGTATCTGACCCAACACGGCTCCCTACTCACAGCAACCCTTGTCCAACCCAATATGGCTCCTTGCTTGCAGCCTGCACTGCCCAACCCAACATGGCTCCCTGCTCATGGTCAGGCTGTCAGACCCAACATGGCTCCCTGATCATGACCTGCCTTGTCCAACCCAACATGGCTTCTGGCCCTGCCCAACCCAACATGGCTCCCTGCTCATGGCCTGCCTTGTCCAACCCAACATCGCTCCCGGTCCTGTCCAACCCAACATGGCTCCCTGCTCACATCCTGCCCCTATCTGACCCAACGTGGCTCCCTGCTCACATCCTGCCCCCTGCCCAGCCCCATTTCCCCCATGGCCGCTCCCCTGCAGGCTGAGGGTCCCAGCCCCACTCGGTGGCCGCACACCCCGCCATGCCTGGGGCAGCTCCAGCCTCCCCCCACCACACACCGACCGCAGACCCCCCCCCCCCCCACCCCCGGGCTGCACCCTCAGCATCTGGATGGGAGCAGATCAAAGCAGCGACGTCCTCTCCGCGCGATGGGACGCCATGGCAGGCAGACAGCTGGACGGATGGAGCTGCTTGGCACCCAGCAGCACAGCAACACCCCGGGGGGGACCTCGAGCAAGGAGCAGAGGGTGGAACAGAACAGAAAGGGGCGATGGGGATGGCAAATCATACATACATATATCGGGTGATTCGTCCGAGCCGTCGGGGCAATCCTTCTCCCCGTCGCAGCGCCAGCCCTTCGATATGCACGTAATCTGATCTTTGCATGCAAACTGTTTGGGGCTGCACGTCTTCGGTGCTGGATGAGAAAAGAAACAACCGTAATGAAGAAGATTCAGCTCCTTCCCAAAGACGTTCCCCAATCGCGACAGCAATTAAAGCGGAGCGGAAACGAAGGACGAGATTGCTTTCCTTCCCGACGGCTGAGCGAAGGTCGCGGGCTGGCATCAGATCCGTCAGCCCAGCCCCTGAGGAAGGGAGACAACGTAAACCGAGGCGTTAATTGCACTGTGAGGAGCTCCACCATGCAACAACGGGCCTGAAAGAATGTTTCAACTGGGCTGAATTCTCCGCCGGGAGCCCAAGGGGCTGCGCTTCCTGTGCGGGGTGGTGAAAAAAGAACAGGGGGTGGAAGAAAAGAGAGAGAAGAAATGAGAAAAGCCAACCGAGAAGCCGTTAAAAAGCTGTGGCTTCACATCACGCGGCCGGCCGGGGGGTGTTGGGGGGGACGGAGGTGGGGGGGGTGCAGCCCCCAGAGTGGCCCCCACTGCTGTCAGCGGGGAGGAAGCGATGCTGGCTGGGCTTTATGGCCAGCAGACACTGCACGAGCACAGAGCTCAGGGCACGGGGCAGGCAGCAAAGCTCAGCTGAGAGCTGCAGCCGTGAGGGTCCGTCCTGCATCACAGCCCCCCTCCCACGCACCGCAGCCCCCGCAGCTCTGCGCCCATCCTGGGATGGAGGCAAAACCTCGAGGGCAGCTGGAGAAGCCCAGCCAAACCCAGCCAAACCCACCCTGGGGTTGTTTCTCAATGGGAAGGCCACGCACCCAGCGCCACCCCCCGCCTTCTGCTGAGCTCCCAGGACCCACCCCGCTGTCTGCACAACTCATGGGGGGGGGGTCTCTGTGTTCTGCCCCCCCCCCCCCATTCCTGCAGGAGCCCACCCTCCTCCACGAGTTTACAAACACTGGGTTTGTTACCACAACCACAGCAAAGAGACGGCGCTGCCTCGGATTTCCTGCTCTCCCTCTTCCCCTCCCTCCCCCCCCCCCCCCCCCAAGGCTTCCAGCAGCCCCAAGCTGAGACTCAGCCAGCCATTGGAGCAAGTCGGCTGCCAGGACCCCAAACACCCCCAGGTGGGGCTAAGTCAGCTTCTAGGACCCCCATACACTCCCAAGTGGGAGTACACCGGGTGCCAGGACCCCAAACACCCCCAGGTGGGAGTAAATCACCTTCGAGGATCCCAAATACCCCCAGATGGGAGCAAATTGGCTGCCAGGACCCCGAATACCCCCAGATGGGAGGGAGTCAGCTTCCAGGACCCCACACACGTACACCCCGGCCGCCCCCCCCCAGCCCCACTCAGCTCCACTCTCAGCAGCAGGGCAGCCCAGAGCTCCCACCCTGCAGGTCTGCGTTGGCACAGGATGAGAGCCGAGCCAGGTGGGATCCCCGTGCCTTATTTTGCTCACCGACAGCCAGCATTGGCACAGCTGCTTTATTTTGCACCAGACGACAGCAGCACGGAGATTCACCCCACGCATCCGTGGGTCAGCAGCCCAGCCCTGCGGTCCGAGGGGGGCACCAAAACACGCCAAGCTGCACCACGTCGGGGTTTCCATAAGGATAAGCCATCCCGGAGACATGTGCCAGGCTCTCACCACGTGCCATCACCAGCACTGCCCACCGTCCCCCCGTGGAAAAGCACCTGGATGGAGCAGGGATTGGATGCACGGGCTGCCCAACTCCGGGCTGGGGATCTGGGGAGGTGTGCATCAATGCTGCGTTCACACGGAGCCAAATTTGGCCCTGGGAGCTGCAGAAGTGGGAGCTGAGCTGAGCTGAGGGGGGATCCGACCTCGGAGGGGAATAAAAAGGGCCTTCATGTGGCACACAATGGGCGGCTCAGAGCGGAGCCCGGCGCAGCTGCGAGCGCCGTCCGTGGCAAACATTCCCCTCTTTAGCAGTCAGAGGAGTGAGCCCTGCTAAAAAATAGGCAAAAGGAGGGGGAAAACGGCCCTCCAAACAACGAATGGTTATTCTGGTGCAAGAAGGGCACCCTCCTTCCCTGGGGACGGCGGGGGGATGTGAGACCCCCCCCCCCCCCCCCAGGCAGCTCCTGCGCACGGAGATGGGCGAAGCCAGACGGCTCCCAAAGCACGTTCAATGCTCCGTGCACCACCCACCACGGTTTGCCTTTTGCCTAAAGGAGGACATCGGCAGCCCGTTCCCAAGGGGCTCCGTCTGAGGGCGCTGAGCAGGACGGTCCCTTTCCTCCAGGAGACCCCAAACTCCCTTTGATGGGCAGGATAAAACCCCGATATTTGGGACGGCAAAGCCCCGAAAGCTTTGGGACCATCACAGCATTCGGCCCCAGCTCGGGAGGAGGCGGCCGCTGCTCCGCAAAGGAAACAGGGCTGGCAATAAAGACGGGCTGGAATGAGCATGATTTGCAAAACAGATGTTCGGAACCCGGGGGGCGGGGGGGGGGGAGAAGAGAGAGGGAGAAAAATAAACCCACTCCGCATTCCTCGTAGGTCTTCGTCCCCATATCCCGTATCCCATAGGGCAGCACGGCGCTCAGCCACGTCCCCATCCCCCCCCCCCCCCCCCCCCCAACTCTGCACTCCGTCCCCCGGGGCTCCGTTGGCTGCAGCACAGCACCTTTCCGTGGCCGCTTTTGGCTGCGTGCGCCTCACCCCGCACACCGGACACCACAACGCAATCCCTCATGCCTTCACTTTCCTCTCCGCCTTTCCCCCCCCCCCCCAATCCATCCATCCATTCTTTGTTCTCAGATTTCAGAGCCATTCGTCCGCCTTTTTTTTTTTTTGCCATCCCAGCGCCCTTCCCACCGCTCTGCCCGCAGCCAAAGGGGAGGCACGGAGGCGCACCCTGCAGCGATGCCCCCAATCCGGAGCTCCGCGGCGGAGCTGCAGGGCAAGGAGGGGAGCGCAGCAAAGGGAGCCAGCAGAGCCCGGCGGTGCCGCAGCGCTCCCAGCGCACCCAACTCGCAGCCCTACGGCCAAACCCGTCCGTCCTCAGGCTCTGCAGAGCCAGGCTGACTAACAGAGACGTTTCAAACAACACAACCCGGATCCCGCAGCCGTATTTTGTCAAGGGGGGGGGGGGGGGGGGGGGAGGCTGGGATTGAGGCTAATTTGTTTGGCTTGCATTTAAGCACAAGATCTCCAAACAGTTCAAATGCATTTTTGCCATTCTTCCATCTGCCCCCCCTCCCGCTCCCCCCCCCTTTATTTTTTTGCACGGGAAGATTCAAACCAGCCCGCAGCGCTCCCTGCACGGCCATAACGGAGCTCTGTTCGCTCCGTCCCACTCCGAGCCGCAAATATTTGGGCTGTGAAGGAGGGGGGAGGAAAAAAGGAAAGGGGGGGGGGGGAGGAGGGGCTGGGGGGGGGGGGGGAGGGGCTGCCTCAATTGCTGAGTAAATGTTGACTTTAAAATACGTGGGCTTTTTTTTTCCCCCCTTTCCGGCCGGGCTGCGCTGATCACGCAGCGCTGCTCTGCTTAAGGAGAAATAGAAAGGGGGTCGCAAAGGGAAAGCGAGAGCTGCTCCGCGGGGTCTGAGTTGGGGGTGGGGGGGTGGGGAGAGGGCGGGGGGCAAAGCGGCACCGCTGGGGGATGCGTGGATGCGGTTGGGGAAGAGCCGTGGTTGAGGGATGTAAAGGGGGGGGGGGGGGGGGGGGGGGGGCACTGCACCCAATGACACGTGGCACAGCCACCCAGCGCTGCTGCCGGGACCCCAAACGCTGCTGGGTGGGAACAATTTGGCTGCCAGGACCCCAAACACAACCAGGTGGGAGTGCACGGGGTGCCAGGATGTCAAACACCTCCAAGTGGGAGCAAGTCGGCTGCCAGGACCCCAAAAACCTCCGTGTGGAAGCAAATTGGTTGCCAGGATCCCGTGTACCTCCAGATGGGAGCGCACTGGGTGCCAGGACCCCCAAACAGCCCCACATGATAGCAAGTTGGCTGCCAGGACCCCAAACACCCCCAAGCGGGATTGAGTGGGATGCCAGAACCCCATAAACCCCTGAGTGGGAACAAGTCAGCTTCCAAGACCACAAATACCCCCAAGGTGGGTGTGCAGTGGGAGCCAGGACCCCATACATCCCCAGGTGGGAGCAAGTGGGTTGCCAGGACCCCAAACACAGCCTGGTGGGAGTGCACTGGGTGTGAGGACCCCAAATACCCCCAAGTGGGAGCAAGTCAGCTGCCAGGACCCCGAATACCCCAAGATGGGAGCAAGTTGGCTGCAAGGACCCCAAATACCCTCAGGTAGGAGTGCCCTGGGTGCCAGGACCCCAAACAGCCCCAAGTGGGAGCAAGTCAGCTTTCAGGACCCCAAACACCCCTGGCTGGGAGCAGACCAAGCGTTGAGCTTCCAGGACCCCCACCACACCTATGCCCACCCCCAGGCCCCACTGATGGCCTGGAGCAGCCAAGAGATAAAGCGGCACAGACCCCGACACCCCCCGACCCCATAGGATCCCCCATCCCCGCTGCCCCTCCATCCCCTCACACAAAGGAGGGCAGCGGGGCCACAAATGGCGACGGCTGAGAGCAGAATCCCCACCGAGAGGGGGAAGGGGAATAAATCCCATTGCGCCGTCCCAGGGCCGCCATCACCGAGTGGGTCCTGGGGGGGTTGGGGGGGGGGGGGAGGGGGATGGCAGCCCAGCCACCATTCCTTCTTTTTTCTCCTCTTTTTGCTCCTTATCTGCAATTTAAATGGAAAGCAAAAGCAGAACAAAAAGGAAGCAAGAAAACAAAAAGCGTTTGCAGCCAAGAGAAGGGGCTGCAACCCCCCCCACCCCCCCCCCCACACACACACACAAAGTGGTGGGAGGGCTGCGGGGGGGGCCTGGTTGGCAGCCACCCATGGGGGGGTGGGGGGGTATTCCTCCTCCCATCTAGAGGGGGTAATCGGGGGGGAGGCATTCCTATCCCCATATAGAGGGGGTGGGGGATTCCTCTCATCATATAGAGGGGATAATGGGGGGGGGGGGTTATTCCTATCCCCATATAGAGGGGGTAATGGGGGCATTCCTATTCCCACGTAGAGGGGGTGGGGATGGGGGATTCCTCCCCCCATATAGAGGAGGTAGTGGGGGGGACGGGTATTCCTATCCCCATATAGGGTGGGTAGTGGGGAGGAGGTGATGTGGGGTGGGGGTCCCAGCTGCTGGCTGTCCCCAGGGCCACGTGTGACCCCCCCCATAGCACCCCTCCCCCCCTTGACCTGGGTTGGGGGGGGGGGGGGGGGGATGCCCCGGATTGGGACCCAAACAGAGCGCGGTGCTGCGCCCCAAAGGCCGTTATTTATGGCTTCTGGCTGCAGCTGATAACGATCCCCCGGGATCTGCCCGCGCTGTGCAATAAAGCAATTACACGGTATGGATTAATTGGCATTTCATCCCGACAGCTGAAACACTGCGCCGTGCGTGGGGCTGGAGCCTGGGGGGGTGATGGGCAGCGGGGCTGCGTGTGGGGTGGGGTGGGTGGGACAGCAGGGGGGCCAGATGTAGGATGGGATGGGATGGGATGGGATGGGATGGGATGGAACAGCAGCAGGGATGTGTGTCAGATGGGATGGTGTGGGGTGAAATGGGATGAGATGAGATGGGATGGGGCCATATGCAGGATGGGATGGGACAGCAGTGGGGCTTTGTGGGATGAGATGGGATGGGAAGGGATGGGAAGGGATGGGATGGGATGGGACTGCAGTGGGGCCGTGTGCAGGGTGGATGGGATGGGATGGGATGGGATAGAAATGGGGCTGTGTGTGGGATAGGATGGGATGGGACAGCAGTGGGTCCATGTGTGGGACAGGAGCAGGGCTGTGTGCGGGATGGGATGGGATGGGGTGGGGTGGGATGGGGTGGCAGCGGGTCCCTATGCAGGACAGCGTGCAGCCGTGGCCCTACAAGCGCTGGAGCCCGGCCAGAGCCATTGGCCTCCATTCATGAGTCAACTCAATTTCGCTGCCTTTGCAAACGAGGACTTTGTCTAAAATGGGGAAACGGACCAGAATGGTTCTTGTGAAGAGGAGCGGGCAGAAAAGGGCCCTTTGAGGGGACACTGCTGGAATAAAAGTCACTTTTATGGCAGAATAATTAGCGGGCTGTGAGTGCACTCATTAACGCGGCATAAAGGGATTCTATTCCCAGAGGAGAGCGGCGCTCCGGAGCTGCTCTGGATTTGGGGCCATGGTGTGAAAGCTGCTCTGCGCCCCATTGCTGCGGGGATGGCTGCGTTATGGGGACCCGAGAGCATCCCACACAGCCCCATAGACACCCCATGGGCTGAGCCCACCCCACACAGCCCTACAGACACCCCGTGGGCTGAGCCCACCCCACATAGCCCCATAGACACCCCATGGGCTGAGCCCACCCCACACAGCCCCATAGACACCCCATGGGCTGAGCCCACCCCACACAGCCCCATGGATACCTGTAAGCTGAGCCCACCCCACACAGCCCTATAAACACCCCATTGACTGAGCCCATCCCACACAGCCCCACGGACACCCCACGCCTTCCCACTGGGAAGAGGTGTGAGCAAACCCAAGCCTGGGGGGGCGTGGAAGGGGGGGGGGGGGGGGTTGGAATTCCCTGCTGGGAAGAGAGCTCAGATTCGGTGCCCCATAGCGGGGATGGAGGACCCGGCTCAGCCCCTTTGGAAGGCGGCGGCTGTAGGAAGTATTAAAGCCAACTGCTTCCTTTTGCAAACAATAAAAAACACAACGAGGCGATGCAGGAAACCATTCACAGCACTCCGGTGCTGCTGCCCGGGGGGTCACCGAGCATCCAAACACGGGGCCTGGCTGCAAAAAACCAACGAAAGCGATCTGCAAATGACCCCAAAGGGATCGATGAAGCATGGGATGCAACCAGCAGGGCTGCATCTCAGCTCTCCTCCGCCACAACGCAGCGCTGCGGCCCGAAGAGCTGCAAACAAAGGGCTGCGCCGTGCAAAGGGATGGGAACCACACGGCTGCGCTGCACGGCTGGGCTGCGTTCGGCCCACGGTCTGCAGCCAACAAATGCACGGCCCTCCGGGTCAGGGGTGGGAATGGCAGCTCTGACCCCACGGCAGCTCCGACCCCAAAGCGGCCCTGATAGCATAGCAGCTCCGACCCCATAATGGCTCCAACCCCATAGCGGCTCCGACCCCACAGCGGCCCTGATAGCATAGCAGTTCCGACCCCATAATGGCTCCGACCCCATAGTGGCTCCAACCCCATAGCAGCTCTGATAGCATAGCAGCTCCGACCCCAAAGTTGCTCTGACTCCAAAGTGGCTCCGACCCCAAAGTGGCTCTGATAGCATAGCAGCTCCCAACTCCCTAGCAGCTCTGACCCCATAGCGGCTCTGACTCCACAGCAGCTCCAACCCCACAGCAGCTCTGACCCCAAAGTGGCTCCGACCCCATAACGACTCCGACCCCACAGCAGCTCTATAGGGCCCCCATCCCACCCAGCACCCAACGCACCTCCAAACCACACCACTCACGGCGCTGCCTCATCACTGGGAGAAACATCCTCCAAAGAGCTTAATTAGCCCAGACAATTAACGATACAACTTCCAGCTCAATTAGGCTCCTTCCCAGTCAGCTGCAGCTCCGGTGCCTCAGTCCGTGCATTCCGGAGCTGCTCCCCATCCCCACGGCTGCGGGACCCCCCTGCCCACCCCACACCTCCACCCCACAGCCGTCCCTTTGGCTCGGGAAGGAAACCACGGCCTATATTTAGTGCTGGGGATGGACGGGCAGAGCGACCTTACAGGGCAGAACGGGCTCCAGCGCCGCAGCTCCAACCCTCCCTGCCTTCCTCCTTCTAAAATAAGAGACGTGGAGAGGAGAAAACAAAACAGCCAACAGAAAGGGGGTTGCATGGAGCGACGGGTCGGGAATGCACGGGGAGGGAAATGCATCTCCTGCATGCTGGGTGCAGCGGGACAGCGGTGACACAGCGGTGACACAGCGGTGACAGCCACGCGATGGGAGCACGCAGCAATGGGGGAACGGAGGGAACGGGCTGCAAAGCCACGACCCCATATGTGGGGTGGATGCCCAAAAGGGCCGGAATGGCCCCCTGGAGGGGGGGGCGGGATGGACGCCGTCCAGCACAAATCCGCCTGCAGGAAGGAAGCTGAGTCAGCCCCGTTCCCAGCATTGGGATCGCAGCGCGGCTGTGGGGCTGCTCACACCTCACCAGGGGGCAACGGGATCGTGGGGAACCCAAACCAGCTCCTCGCGTGGAATTGGAACCTCTTGCCCCACAACCCAGCGGGACGCAGCCGGTGCCATGCAACGCTCAGGACCTCCCCCACCCCCCCAACCCCAACCCACCCCGGGCGCAGCCCCCCAGCAGAAGGGCTCAGCACCCCGCAGAGGGGCAGCCCTCCCTCCCGACCCATTCACCCACCCCAGAGCTGCTCTGACGTCCCCACGAGGGCACCTCGTTCTCCCCCAGTGCCATCCCAACCCCAAAGCCCCAACCACGGGCAGCAGCCACACCACAAGGTGTCCTCGTGCCTTCCCACCCCCGGAGCCCCCCGCCACCAACCCCCCTACCCCCTCCCCTCCCCTCTCTTTCCATGCTGAATGGGAAGCATCTGTGCATCTCCACGGCCCTCTGCCAGGTTCCTGGGGAGTGACTCACTCTGGCGATGCTAAATCAGACCGTTTGGTGCTCAGCACATCCACACCTCGGGCCTGCAGGACCCATCCCCCCCCCACGGCACAGCATGGGGCCATCCCAGCTCCCCCCCATAGCCGGTGCTCACCCCACAGCAGCACCGTGCGCCGCGGGGTTGGTGGCCATGGGGGTCCAATTAACGCCACGGCCTCATCAGCTCCACTCCAGGATGAGGAGCTCCAGAGGGCCGCGGTGCTGCTCCCACTGCCCTCACTTTGTCCTGATGCAGGAGAGGTGCAGCCGCAGCCCCACATTGCTCAGACAGAGGGGACACAGAGGACGTGGGGACACAGAGGACGTGGGGACACAGCTGTCACCATCCCTGCGCTGTCCCAAACGTCTCCGAGCTGCTCTGGGCGCAATGAAGAGGCGACACACGGGGCTCACCTCCCCCCCACCCACACCCGGCGGATGCTCCACGTCCACGAACATCAGCAGGGATGCAGCAGCGGGATGGGAGCTGCAGCCCCATGCAGGAAAACACGCACAGACCCAGAGGAGCACCGAAGTGCCCCAACCACGGCCACTTCCAAAGCAGCAGAGGGCACAAAACCGCCCTCCCTCAGCACGGAGACCCCCCCCCCAGCACTGAGAACCCCCCCGGCAATGAGGCTGTCGGATCCCTGAGCATCGCAGATCCCAATGTTTGCTGCCGGGAAGAGCCCCGGGGCAGATCAGAGCTGCGCTGCTGCCCTTTGTCCCTCTGGAAGGGCTCTGCACCCCCGGGCCTGGACTTTGCCTCCCCGCTCTTCTGCAGCCAAAGAGGAACAAACCAACGGCGTCCAACGCTGCAAACGGTTCGGCGGTGCAAAGTGGGGGCAGCCCCACCGCTCCCGTGCCGTGGGTCGGGATACGCACTCCTCCCCCCCCAGGCCCCCCCCTCCCCCCAACCCTCCGGCAGCGGGGCTCCCTCTTAGAGCCCCGAAGGACGCGGTGGCCCAGCACGCCGTGCCGGCACACGTGGCTCCGTGGGGTGGGCGCTGGGAGCCCAACCGGGGGCGTTCCCGTGCAGCCCTCCTGCCCCATTCCGAGCCACGGGGCGGAGGAGAGGATGAAGGAACTTCCCCCGAGCGCATCCCCGCTGCTGCAGCCCCGTTTCCAAAGGCAACGCCGCTTATGCAATGAGCGATGCCCGTCCCTCCGCCCCCACCAACTTCGGAATCTGCGCCCCAACGCGGCTGGGTTGGAACCGGAGCCGGACCCGCAGCGTTCCGTGCTATGGGGCTCGCAGCCCGGCCGTGGGGTCAGAGCCAGCGGCTGCGTCACCCCCGTGCCAATGACCCCACGGGTGTCAGCGCAGCGGGGGCAGCTGCGAGCCGTGCCTCCCCCCCCCCCCCCCAACCCAAAACGTGGGCTGGCATTTGGGCACCCCGAGCCCCGTGGGGGAGGGAGGGGTCTGCAGCCCCCCAGCCCTACGCCACAACAGCAGCTCCGTGGAGCGCAATGGTTGAGCACAGGGAAAGCCCCCCCGCCCCCCCACGTCCCCCACGTCCCCCACGTCCCCCACGTCCCCCTCCCCACGGATTGCCCCGATGGGGACGCACCGAGGGCAACGCCAAGCGCTTCTCCGCGTTTGAACTCAGCCCCGCACAGCGGTTCCGACCCCGCAGCGCGGATCGATGCGGACCGGGCCGCGACGTGCGCAGCGTCTGAATACCGCGATGCGGGGCGGCCCCGCAGGGCCGAGAGGGGATCGGGGCCCGGAGCTGCCCGCACTGCACCGCACCGCTGCAGGGGAAAGTTACCGGTAACGGGGGGGGGGAAAGGAGAGAAAATGGGAACAGAGCTCCCCCCCTCCCCCCCCCGGAGGAATGGGGCTCCGCGGTTCCCCTGACGCGGGGAGCGGCTCCGCAGCGCTCTGCTTTGTCACAGCCCCGGAGGAGCGCCGCGATTGCAGCACCGCTCCGGACCGGGACCGGGAGCGGCCCCGCTGCGGTCACCCCCCCCCCCCCCCCCCGCACCGCACCGCACCGCACCGCAGAGCCCGCAACGGGAGCGCTGCGCAGCCCCGGGGGGACGCGTCGAACCGAACCGAACCGCCCCGAGCCCCGCAAAGCCCCGCACTCACCTTCGAGGGCGCGGGCGGCGGGCGCGGCCAGCAGGGCCAGCAGGCACCCGGCCAGGGCCAGCAGCGGCCCCATGCCGGCGGCGCGGCCCGGCCCGGCTCGGTTCGGCTCGGTACGGTTCCGCTCGGCTCGGTTCGGCCCGGTTCGGCCCCGCTCTTCACGCCGTTCTGCCCGCGGGTCGGCGCGTCCCGCGCCCGCGCACCGACATCCGCGGAGGGAGGGGGGGTGCGGGAGGGGGCGGGAGGGCGGCGGAGCGGGGGAGGGCCGGGGCGGGGCGGGGGGGAGCGGGGCGGTGAGGGGTGGGGGGGCCCTCCGGCCCTGGGCGGCGGCGGCGGCGGCGGCGACGCCGGGGGCTGCGGGAGGGGGCGGGGGGGGGGGGGGCTGCGCGCGCCGCCGCCACCGGGGGATGGAGCGCGCGCCGCCGCCCGTTGACGTCACCGGGCGCGCGCGCTGCCGCGGGAAGGTGGGGGGGTGCGTGGAGAAAGGGGGGGCGAGAGACGGGGGGGGGGGGGGGGGGGGGGGGGTGCTACGCGGTCGGCGCGCATGCGCGTGCGGGACCCGGATTGCGCCCCCCGACGGAGCTGAGGGGATGGCAGGGGGGGGCGCGGCGGAACGGGACGGGATGGGATGGGGGCATGGATGGGGGTAGGGATGGGGTACGGGTGGGTATGGGGTGGTGGGCTGTAGGTTGGGGTGTGGGATGAAGGTGGGAGGGGATGGGAAGGGTACGGTGTGGGTTTGGGTGGGGATGGCATAGGCATGGTGTGGGTGTGGGGTTGATATGGAATGGGTATGAGATGGGTATGTTATGGGTATGGGGTAAGTATGGGATGCGTATGCTGTAGGTATACGATGGGTATGGGATGGGTAGGGGCATGGCACGAGTACAGTATAGGTTGGGCACGGTGTAGGTTGGGGAACGGTGTGACTACGGAATAGGTATGGAATAGGAGGGGGGGGGACTTCAGGAGACAGCAGCCCGGCCCCACTCAGCCGCCCCATACCCTCACCGTACCCCCCCCCCGCCCCCCGGCGGGGAACGGCTCATCCCCGCGCCGCCTTCCTTCCCTCCTTCACCGCCATCTGCGCTGTTGTGCGCCGCTCCGAAAGGCCCCCACCGAGCCGGAGGGGGGGGGAAAGGGGGGGACAGGACGGCCCACTCCCCACGACCACCCCTCCATCACTTTCTGCATCCCCGCACCCCCCCCCCCTCCCCCGACAGCCACGGCTGCAGTGATGATGTCACAGCTCTGACATCAGAGCCAAACCGTGACGTCACTCCCCCATCCCGTGACCTCTCTCCTCCCCCCCCCCCCCCCCCCGGTGATGTCGGCAGTCACGATTACGACATCGTCCCCCCGACGAGGCGGAGGGATGGGGGGAGGGGGGGGGGGGGCAACAGCAGCCCGGGAGGGGCTGCACGGGGGCACCGCCGCTCCAGATGTTGGGGGGCGGTGCGGATGTTCCCGGGAGGGGTCGCCGGGGGGGCTCCGGGGCTCCTCGAGAGGCCGCGGTCCCGGCGGCCCCCCCGGTGCTGGCGGTACCGACGGGGCGGCAGCGGCCCCTGGTGGCCCCGCACGGACCCCGCACCGCCGGGAGTGCGTGTGGGGGGGCTGCTTCTCCCCACCGCCCCGTGCCCATCCCGACCCCGCAGCTCGCAGACCCGCACAACCCGGTGGTTGAAGGGGGGCGTGGGAGGGGGGGGTGGGCAGCAGCGGGGTCTGCGGCCCCGCTGGGGCCGAACGGGCGCTGGAATACCGATGGGGGCCCGGGGGTCGCGTGTGGAGCCCACCCGCGGGGCGGTGTTTGTATTGCGGGGCCGTGGGGGACCGTGACCCACCCGCGAGGTGACCCGACGTGAGGTGCGGTCCCCGGTTCGGCACCGGGGAGCCGCAGGGCCGCCCCCCACTCCCCCCCCCCGCGCGCCCCGCGCGTCTCCTCCCCCTTCCTGGCCTCGGCGCTTTCCGCCGGAGCGGGGCCAACCCCGCAGCCCGGCCGCGCCCGCACCGCCATGCACTGAGGGCCCCGGGCCCGGCCCGGCCCTTCCGAGCGGCCCCCCCCGCAGGTAACGGCGCTGCGGGGCGGGGGGGGACGCGGGGACGCCGCGACCGGAGGGGCTGCGCCGGTACCGGGGGGGAGGGGCGGGTCCGAGCGGGAAGGGCCGAGCGCGGCCCAAATCACCCCGGGACACAGTCGGGTCGGGTCGGGGGGGTCCGTGCCGCACCCCACGGCCGAGGGAGCCCCACACCGGAACGATGAGGGGGGGGAGCGGTGGAGGGTGCCGGTGGGAGCCGAGTCCGGGCGTGCGGGAAGAGGGAAGTGGGCGCCGCAGCCCCGTTCCGGGCCGTTCCGTCGGTGCGGAGCGGCAGCGTCGGTGCGGGAGCTCCGCTTCTCCGCTTCTCGGGGGCGATGCCGGGAGCGGGAGGGGCCGCGGGTGGGCGAGGGGCACCACTGGGGGTTGGGGGGGTGGGGCGGACACACAGCCCGAGCCCTGCGGGGGAACGGAGGCAGCGGGAGCGGTTCGAGGAGCGCTGAGCGTTGGACGCGGCCCCGCAGCCGCCGGGATCCGTCGGGCTCCCGCAGCCCCCGGTGCCGCCCCGGTGCAGGTGGACGCGGTGCGGGAGCTGACAGGTGCTCAGGCCCGAAGTCCGCGGCTCCGCGCTGCCGACGGGGCGTACGGAAGGAGCGCGGCCCGACGGGAGCTCAGAGGTGCGCGGCCCCGAGCGCCTGCAGTGCCTCCGGGACCCCCCGGCAGTCCCGGGGCGGGGGCCGAGGCCGCGGGCCGGGTTGCGTTCGTGCGCCGGAACCGGGGAAAGCCGTCCCGCTGCTCTTTTCACTCCGCGCCGGGGGCGGAATCGCTGCTCGGGTCGGACGGCTGCGCCCGGCGCCCTGCGGGTCGCTCCCCGCTGCTCCCCACCGCAGTCCCGCACCCTCGGGCCGCCGAGCGGTGACGGCACGGGACGGATTCCGCCTCTCGCCTTCGGGGTTTCCCCGGGCGGCAGCGCTCAGCCCTGCCCGGATCCCTGCACCGCGCAGCCCCCGCACCCCGACCCACGCGTCCCATCCCGGCCGCGCGGTGCTGCGGGCGCTTTGCGGGGCCGTCCCCGCGGCCTTCTCAGCCGCCGCTCCGCTTCCTCTCCCGTTGGCCGAGCGAACACCACGTGGCCGTCGGTGCCGCAGCGCTGCAGGAAGCGCGGGGACGGCGCGGCTCCGGGACGGCCGCGGTGCGGGAGGAGGAAAACGGGGAGCGATGGGAACCGCCGCGGGGACGGGCAGGAAGAGCAGCACGGCTGCGCCGGAGGAGCTGCGGGGACGGAGCCAGCGGGGCCGGGCCTGGCCTCGAGATGCCCGGGGCAGGAGGAGGAGCGCAGCATCGCCGCGGATCGGAGCGGATCCGGGCATGCCCCGCCGGCGTCCCGGCAGCTGCAGCTGCCTCCCTGCGCTCAGCGGAAAAAACGGGTTCTAACGGGGAGGTGGGAGCCGCGTCCCGCTTCGCTTCCGTGCGTACCGGCACAGCGTACCGGTGGGGCCGAACGGCCATGGGGTGCGTTCCCCCGGTACCGACCCCCCCCCCACCCCCACCGCCCGTGCTGAGCGTGGAGGTGGGCTCCGCTCTGCAGGCAGAAGTGGGTGCGTGGCTGGAAGCTCCTCGCGGGGTTCCTCCCGCCGTCGGTGTGCGGTCCCCGGCACCGCGGGGTTCCCCCCAGCCCCCCACTCCCTCCTGGGGGTCGTGTCTGCGCTGTGATGTCGTCCCGGGGATGCTCTCTCCCTTCATTCCGCTCTGGGTTCCTCCCTGCGCTTCAGCTCTGCTATGGGGTGAGGGTTGTGGGGTGGCCGTGGGGTCCCCCACGTGCCGGCCCCACACCTCGCGGGGTTCTCCATGGGGTCTGCGGTCGGCAGGCGCTGGGGTGCGCCTCGGGTTGCGCCCTCCTTGGGGGGGTACGGGGAAAAGCTCGGCCCCCCATCCTACAGGGCCGGCTTGGGGTTCCCAAAAGCACCTGGTTCCCAAATCAGAGCCTCCTCCGCTTCCCGCCCCCGTGACTTTGCCGTCCTTCCTTGCACCGCCCGCCCCCCCGGCACATCCCCGTGCCATCACCCTTTGTGGGAGGCGCCGGGATCCCTCGGAGCTGAAGGGAAACTGAGGGAAACTGAGGCACAGCCGCCGGCGTCGCCCCGGGACGGCGCTTCCTGCTCCTCCTCCGGGCAGCGGGTTCAGGCCGCCCGATCCCATGGGATGGACACAGAGCGGAGCCCTCGGCGTCCCCTCCCCGCAGGTGACTCTTCCCACCATGTCCCTCTGGAGCATCGTCTCCCAGATGGCGCCGGAGGAGTTCGGCGGAATCTTCGCGGAGTTCCCCCGCAATCTGCGCTGCGTCCTGGGCGAGTGGCTGGAGAACCAGCCCTGGTGAGCGCCCCGCGGCGCGGGGTGGGGGCTGAGCCCGGCCGGGGGGGGGGGGGATCCATCCCAGCCCGAGTGGGGGCGCGCGGGAGGCAGCGCCGTGGGGTCGGTGCCCGGCTGGGGGTGGGTGCGCTGAGTGGGACTGGGGGCTCCAGGTGGGGCTGGGGGGAGCTCTGTGTGCGGGCGGGGGGTGCAGCCGCCCGGTGAGGCAGTCAGGGCCGGGCAGCGGTGGGGTGCGCGCGTGGGAAGGCTTTGGGAAGGGGTGCACCGCGGTGACCCCACTCGGAGCGCTTTGTCCCCTCCCTCCGCGGTAATGCAGTGAGCTCCCAGCGCTGCGGTGGCAGAAGTGCCCCATCCCTTTCCATCCCCACGGAGCTGTGGGGTTTGCTTTGTGCCCATCCGGCCCCTCTGCCCCGCAGGGAGTTCATCCACGGCCCTGACACCTTCTGCTCCAGCGTGGCGCAGGGGCTGCTCTCAGCAATGCTGGAGAGGCTGCGCGGCGCCGGCGGTGACGGACAGCAGCGCCACATCCTGCAGCAGATCAGCAGCATTGAGGTGCGGGGCTCCTCTCTGTGCGCCCCCCCCCCCATCCCACAGACCCCACAGCCCCCTCCCTGCAGCCCCACAGCTCCCCCCCCCCCACGCCAGCAGCTGGCCGCCCCACGGCTCACATCCCCCGTGTTCTGTCTGGCTCCGGGTCTCCCCTTCCTCCCTTTGTGTGCGCAGCGCTTCTCCGCGTTCTCCTGCTGAGTGCTGAGTTCCGTGTGTTGCTCTCTGTCTCTCTCCCCCTCTGACTGCAGATCAGCCCCTGCGCTCTGTGCTGCTGCGAAGCTCTGTGTGTGGGGGCTGCTTGGTGCTCCCCCCAACCCCCCCAACCCCGGCTCAGCTCGGGCTGAAAGCTCCTCCTTTTGGTAACACTTTCCGTGTAACGTTTGGGACGGGGTTGGCTTTCCTCGCAGCTCCTGGGGCGTGGGCAGCCTTGGGGTGCTGCTGCTTTGCTTTTGGAAGCAGATGTGCAGATGCCTTTCCCTTCACTCAGAGCCCACACCTCCTGGGGACCAAGCCCAGGATTTCCTTCCCTAAACCTGCAGGCGATGGGGCTGGGATGGGTCCTGCGTTGTGGGGATGTGGGCGGCGCACACCCCGCTTTCCCACTGTGCCGTTGGGGTCCCACCCCACGCCAAACGCAGCTGATGTGGGACGCGCACGAAGGCCGGAGGAGTGGAGCCAACAGGGAAATTCCTCCCCGGGTTCAGTGGAAGGCGCTGATTCATTGGGACAGGGCTGGAATGGGAAGGGCCTCCCCCACTGCAGCGCTGACATCTGGGGGAGACGTTGCAGAAGTGGGGCTGTGGGATTCGGGGTCGCTTTGGCTGCACTTGGAAATCCCATTTTCTAAGCACGGTTTATAGGGTTTTATAGTTCTGTCTGCCCCACGCGTTGGGTCACAGCCCCTCCAAACCTGGCTCAGTGCTGGGGGCGCACAGATGGCTGGGGTACCCCCAGTGCCCCCATCCCACCCCTCACCCCCCGCTCCTGCAGGGCGCGTACCGGCACGACCCCATGCGGTTGGTGGCCGTCCTGAGGGCCATCCTGGAAGGCGAGAAGGCCGCCGTGCTGCGGAGGGTGCGTGCCCCTTCCCCCACCCCTACCTGTGCCGCTTGGGGGTCCCGTTCACCATGTGTGACCCATCCCCCCCCCCCCTCCCCCCCCCCACCACCCCAGGACCGCCACCTGCCCCTCAGCTTCCACCGGCGCCAGGAGGAGCTCAAATTCAGTCTGGGGCTGCGGCGGCTGCAGCACCGCGTGCGGGAGGTGCAGGCAATGAGGGAGTGCAGGGCAGCACCGGGGGACGGCCCTGCAGGTGAGGGGTCGGGGGAGGTGGGGGGGGGCCAAATGGATGCGCTGCGGTGCTGATGGGTCCACCCTCTGTTCCTCCACAGCCTCAAACACGCGGGACCCACAGCTGAAATCGGAAGGGAAAGCACCAGAGAGAGTAGGTGGGGGCGGTGGGGTTGGTGTGTGGGGCTCGGTGGGCTCGGTGCCATGCGGACCCCATTGCTCTGCACCCCCCCACCCCTTCCCAGGAGCTGCCCGCGCTCCTCCTGGAGGCCACCAAGGAGCTGGAGGCTGCCAGGCAGCAGGTGTTGAAGCGCATCCAGATCTGGAAGCGGCAGCAGCAGCTGGCGGGGAACGGCGCGCTCTTCGAGGAGAACCTCGCTCCGCTGCAGAAACGGTGGGGGGGGGGGGGGACATCGAGGGACCCTCGGGACCCCCCACCCTGAGCCGTGGGGACACCGCCGTCCCGAGGGGCTCCGGGGCTCAGGGCTTCCATTCCCGGTGATTTCTCGCAGGTGTGAGGGTTTGGTGGAGGTTCACTTCCAGCTGCACCAACAGGTGATGGCGGCGGGCGCAGAGCTGGGGGCAGAGCTGCTGTCCCAACTGCTGGAGAGGCTCAACGAGGTCCTGTCCAGCCTGGTCCGGAGGTGACACTTGGAGATGGGGCTGCAGGGGGTTGGGGCAGAGCTCGGGTTGTTGGAAGAGGGGGGGAGGGGAGGGAGAGCGGCGGGGGCTGGAGCAGAGCTTGGTGCCCCCCCTCAGCTCCTTCTTGGTGGAGAAGCAGCCCCCCCAGGTGCTGAAGACTCAGACCAAGTTCCAGGCGAGCGTCCGCTTCCTGCTGGGCCCTCAGCTGCTGCAGGCGTCCCCCAAACCCTGCATGGTTCGTGCCGACATGGTGACGGAGAAGCAGGCACGGGAGTTGGCGCACAGTGCTTACAGCAGCACCCTGAGGTGAGCTGAGCACCCGGCGTGGGGCTGTGACCCCCCCCCCTCCCCCCCCTCCCCCACAACAGCACCGCATCACCCTGACACCCCCTCACCAGTGAGAGCACCGGGGAGATCGTGCACAACGTGGTGGCCTTGGAGACCAACCCGGGCAGCGGGACCTGCAGCGCCAACTTCAAGAACGTGGTGAGGGGCAGCGCTGGGGGCTGTTGGGTTGGGTTGGGTTGGGTTGGGTTGGGTTGGGGGGGGGTCCTGGGGGGGTTGCTGGGCTGCTCAGTGCCCCCCCCCCCCCCTCCATTCTCAGATGCTGAAGAAGATAAAGCGCTGTGAGCGGAAGGGCTCCGAATCGGTGACGGAGGAGAAATGCGCCGTTCTGTTCAGCTGCACTGTGGGGCTGAGCCCCGGGGGGAACACCATGAGGCTGCAGGTGGGCAGCGCTGAGGAGGAGGGGGGGGGGGGGGGGGGGGCTGCAAAGCTGTGGGGCTGAAGCTGAGCCTTGCCCCCCCCCACCCCCACACCCCCCAACAGGTCCTGTCCCTCCCCATCGTGGTCATCGTCCACGGGAACCAGGACAACAACGCCAAAGCGACGGTGCTGTGGGATAACGCCTTCTCTGAGATCGTGAGCGCAGTGGGGTGGGCTGTGGGGGGGGGGGGAAGGGGGCACTGGAGGATGAGATCCACTGATGCTGATTGAACCCCCCCCCCAGGACAGGGTGCCCTTCGTGGTGGCTGAACGTGTCCCTTGGGAGAAGATGTGTGAGACGCTGAACCTGAAGTTCATGGCGGAGGTGCAGACCAACAAAGGGCTCCTGAAGGAGCATTACTTCTTCCTGGCCCAGAAGATCTTCAACGACCACAGTGCCACTCCAGAGGACTTCCAGAGCCGCAGCGTCTCCTGGGCGCAGTTCAATAAGGTCCGGGTTGGGGGGGGGGGGGGGGGGCCGTGCTGAGGGGTGGGGGAGGGGGGGGGTGGCATTCAGCGTGGCTCTGGGACCCTCACACCCCCTCCTCTGCCCCAGGAGATCCTGCCTGGCCGGGGCTTCACCTTCTGGCAGTGGTTCGATGGAGTCCTGGACCTCACCAAGCGGTGCCTCAAGAGCTACTGGTCCGACCAGTGGGTGCTGGGATGGAGCATGGGGGGAGTGCAGGGAGGAGGGAGGGCGGTGGGGGAGGGGGAGGGCACTCGTCCACCTGTCCGTCAATGCCGTCTGTCTGTCCCCGTAGGCTGATCATTGGCTTCATCAGCAAGCAATACGTGTGCAAGCTGCTGAGCACGGAGCCCGACGGAACCTTCCTGCTGCGCTTCAGCGATTCCGAGATCGGGGGGGTCACCATCGCTCACGTCATCCGCGGGAAGGACGGTGAGCCGGGACGGGCAGCCCCACGTCGGATGTGGGGCAGAGATGCAGTTCGATCCCCCCGTGTCATGTGTGTGTGTGTGTGTGTCCCCCTCGCTCCCCCCCCCCAATAGGTTCCAGCCAGGTGGAGAACATTCAGCCCTTCTCCGCTAAGGATCTCTCCATCCGCTCCCTGGGTGACCGCATCCGCGACCTGAGGCAGCTGCGCAACCTCTACCCCAACACCCCCAAGGATCAGGCGTTTGGATGCCACTACAACAGTGAGCCGTTGGGGGGGTTGGGGGGGGGGAAGGTGCGGGGGAGGGGGGGGGGGTCCCACGGTGTGTGGGCAGCAGTCGGAGCGCTCTCCTTTCCCACAGAGGAGCAGACAGGGAAGGATGGACGGGGCTACGTCTCCACCGCCATCAAAATGACAGTGGAAAGCGAGAGGTGCGAGCAGGGAGGGGGGGGGGGGCGGAGCAAAGGGGGTGGGGGTGGGCAAAAAAAACAACCCGGCACGGAGGGGGGGAGGGGGTGGTTCTGAAGGAATCCCTTCCCCCCCCCCCACCTCCACCCCGGTCATCCCCATCTGCACTTCTGTAGGGACCAACCGCCCCAGAGCACTGCAGGGGGGGGTCCTGAGGCTGCCCAGCCCCCACTGTTCGCCCTCCCCATGCTACAGCCCGAGCTGCAGCCCGAGAACCTGCTGAGCCCCATCTGGTGAGTGCTCTGCAGTGGGGGGGGGGGGGAGGCTGCAGAAAACCCCCTCCTGCTGACCCCAAACCCCCCCCTGCCCCGTGTGCCCTTGCAGCCCCCCCCGCCCCGTTCTGCCCCCAGCCCATGGGCAGTTACCCCCCAGGTGAGAGCAGCATCAGCACGGTGGTCACCGAGAGCCTCCGCTCCTCCTTCCCCAGGTAAGAGCAGTGCTGGAGGGGGGGGGGAACACCCCTGCCCCCCCACCCCCCACCTCATCATGCTCTGCATCCCCTGCAGCCCAGGGCCGATGCTCTCCTCACCCCCTCTGGTGATGGACCCCTCCATGCCCCGCTGCCAGGACCCCTTCCGGAGCCCCATGTAAGACCTGGGGGGGGGGGGCACCCGCCCTGCCACCCCCACCCCAGTGCTCCCCACAGGGAGATGCCCCTCCAACCCCAAACCAAGCACTTCCCTGTAGCTCTGAGCTGGCAGGGATTTGTCCCATGCCGCCCCCCCCCAGCCCCTCTCCCCCTTTTTGCCCCCCCAGGAGCTTTCTGCCCAACCAGTTTCTGCCTGGGGAGGGCCCCCCCCCAGCTGATACCCGGGGGTCCCTCCCCTGAACCCCGAGATGAGGAGATGCCAGAGCTCGGCCCCTTCGAAGCCATCAACACAGCACTGCAGAGCTCCCCGAGGTGGTAAGTGCTTGTGGGGGGCAGGGGGGAGCGCAATGCGGGGGGGGGGGGGGAGAGGGGCACCCCCCGGTGACCCCCTGCCCATCACTCCCCCCCCCCCCAGGCTGCCGCCCAGCACAGAGCTGCCCCCTGGCTCTGAGTTCGATCAGTTCCTGCAGGAGATGTCTCTGGAGGACCCCACGTTGTGCCCCCCCTTCGCGCCCCCCCCGCAGCGCAGTGCATACCCCAACCCCACTGCGTCCTACTGGGGGTTGGGGGAGTCCCGCTGGGATGACAACGTCCGCCCAGGGCACGTGTGAGGGGTGGGGCATCGCGCTGTGCCCCCCCCCCTCCCCACACCGCCCCACTGAGTTGCACGGACTTGGCACAAATTGTGCAGGGGAGGGGGGTCAGGCTGAGGGGGGGGGCGGGGGTGGGCACAGCGTTTGGGTACCACTCTGTGTCCCCCCCCCCCGTGCACACGCTGCACTTTGGAGCACAGAGCCACAGCCCCAGGTGCTGGGGGGGGCGGGGGGGTTCCCATCCCCCATGTGGGTGCCCATAGCCTGGCACGGTGACCCCCACCCACCTCACCACCCCAACGCACACAGCGGGGCTCAGCCTCTGCGGGGGCTGTGATGATTCATTCTCTGGGGGGGGGGGGGGGGGGGGGAGGGCTGTGCCAGCCCAGTGCTCAGCCCCCACCTCGTGGGGGGGGTGCAGGAGAGCAGCAGAACCCCCCCCACCCCCCCACAGGGCCACAAAGCCCCACACACCCAGGGCTGGTGCTTGCTTTGGGGTCTGGGAGCTGCACCCCCTCCCCCCCCCTCAGCCCAGAGCAGGGTAAGGAATGGGGGGGGGGGGGGAGGAAGGGTGGGGGGGCGGGAGGGGGGGGGGCAGGACTATAAGCCGTAAAATAAAGTTTTATTCCAAAATAACAAAATAAATAATCTACTGTACACGTTACAAAGGAATTGTTGCTAATGCTCTAAAAAGACACCACGCAGTCCTATGGGGGGACCCCGGGATTGGGGGGGGGGGGCGGGGGGGCTGAGAGGGGGGGGCACAGCATCCCAGAGCCTGTCCAATAGCTGCAGTGCGCTGCGGGGCGGGGGGGGGGGGGGGGGACACCGGTGTGACCCGTCCCCATCTCCTGGACCCGGAGAGCATCGTGGGCTGGGGGGGGGGGGGAGGAGGGAGCACCGAGCGGGGTTTGCTGCGGGGTTATGTACAGTGGGGTGAGTGCATGCGGGGGGGGGGGGGGGAGGTGCGTGTGCACGGGGAGGGGGGGGGGACAGCACGTGCGTGCGCTGCGGGGGCTGCGTGCCAGCACCGATCCCGGGCGTGGGCGGCTGCACGCGGCGATGAATGGCCTGGGGGGGGGGGGGGGCGGAGGAGGCTCTGCACATCGTCCATGGGGGGGGGGGTCCCGTGCTCAGAACATGGATGGAGGGGGGAATATTGCTGCTGCGGGAGGGGGGGGGACCCGCTGCGGCTGAGGTAACCGTGCGGGGGGGGGTGGGATGTGGGGGGGCAGTGGTGAAGCCCCCCCCCTCAGCACCCATTGTCCCACTGCTGCTGGCCCCCCGGCTCTCCGCCCGTTATTGCTTCGTTAGTCGTGGGGGGGGGGGGGGAGGGAGGGAAGGGGCGCGCGGGGCTTCACTGCCGGCTGTTCTCCTGCTCCACCTTGATGGTGCCCCGGGGGGGGGTCTGGGGGGGCCGGGGGGCCGCGCTCCGCCAATCCGTCCTCGAACTCTGCGGGGAGAGAGGGGTCAGAGCCCCACCGAATGCCGGGGGGAGGCAGCGCCCGCAGCCCCCGCGGGCTCCGTGAGGCCTGCGGAGGGCTCACAAGGGGCAGGGGGGGGCTCAGGACGGGGGACACCTAGGGATCCCCTATGGCGGGGGTTCACTTGGGGGCTCCCCTGGGGCTGGGATGGAGGGGGGGGGGGGTCACCTGGATAGGGGGGAGCTCACCTGGGGGCTTCCCAGGCAGGCAGGGGCTGAGCCGCCCCACGCGTTCGTGGGAGACCAATCGCGCCAGGCGCAGCCCCTCATCCATCAGCGTCTGCTGCAGAATGTGACGGCTCCAAAGCCCGTGCGGGGGGGAGCGCGAGGGGCGCATCGGGAGCAGCGCCGGGCGGGGGGGTCAGCCGGGGACAGAGCCCCGCCGCTGCGAAGAGAGGGAAAGGGTCACCCCGGGGGGCTCGGGGAGGGGAGGGGGGGCGGCCGCCAGCTGCCCCGCAGTGCCCCCACTCACCCTGCGTGAGGCCGTCCAGGCTCTCTCCGGCAGCTCCCCCCGCATCGTCCTCATTGCCGACGCGGTAAGGGGGTGCGTGGAGGTCCGATCCCAGCGCGGGGGGGTCGGGACGGCTCTGCTCCCCCACCTGCACGGAGCACACGGGTGAGCGCCTGGCCCCCCCCCCTTCCTCCTCCTCCGGCACACAGCCCCGAGCGCGCCGAGCCGTCACACCTACGCGTGGGCGACCGCTGCCCACGCTCCCAGCTGTGCATGCACGCACACGCGTGTGCACCCCCTGTGCACGCATCCCCCCCCCCCCCCCCCCCCGCGTACAGCCCCGCACCCACCTCCTGTTTGAGCCGCTTGGCCGCGCTGGCCCCGCCGTCCTCGGGCTGTGCCCTGCGCGGGTGGGAGCACAAAGGGCTGCGTCAGTGCGGGGGCAGCACCGCACGGTTTCCCCCCCCCCCCCCCCCCCAAGCTGCGGGGCGGTGCTGTGGGGCGCAGCGGGGCCTGGCACAGATGGAACCAAAGCGGGGGGGGGGGGGGGGCGCGCACAGGGAGGGAGCAGAGCAGCGCCAGCAGAGCATTTGGGGGGGCGGGAAGGGAGCTCGGGACTGGGGGGTCAGGATGGGGGGACGCAGGATAGGGGGTTCCCCCTCGATCTCCAACAGCATCCCCTATGCTGTGCCTTTCCTCCCCCCCCCCACCTGCACACTGAGGCACCAAACTGCCTCGGCAATGGAAAGGGGAACTCGCGGCCCCCACCCCCGCCCGGAATTGCCGGCAGAGGCGGTGGTGGTGCAGCTCCCACTGGGGGGAATCCCACGTGCGGGCTGCGGGGGGAGATGCTGGGGGACTCCGGCGCTCACCTGGACACCTTGAGCGAGGACAGGTAGGTGCTCTCCCTCGCGACCTGTCGCGACAGCGAGAAGAGCTCAACGCGCCGCAGCAGCAGCGAATTGTCCCGCAGGCAGAACTGCGCGGCCGCCTCGTTGATGATGAGCTGCGGGCACAGAGCCGTGAGCGGCACCGGGATGGGCGGGGGGGGGGGCACAGCGAGCCTTCCAGCCCGGCACGCCCCCCGTCCCCATCCACTGGGGGGCACCCCCATCCCGACCCCCCCCCCCCCACCTCGTGCAGCGTCAGCTGTTTGCCCTCCCGGCGCCGCGCATCACCGCGGCCGTAGATCGCGCTGTGCCGCCGGATCTCCTCCTCCTTCTGCCGGTCGCCGTCTTCCAGCTGGAAGATGTGCCCCACGGCTTTGGCCAACTTCTTATTGAGCTTCAGCAGAGCCCGCAGCTCCGCGTCCCCCCCCCCGGGGGCAGCTCTGCAGCAGCCGCTCGACGCTCTCCGCCACCGTCCGCACCAACTCCGGCTCCAACGCGTCGCCGCCCGACGGCTGCTCGGTGCCCCCCGGCGAGAAGGGAGGAGCGCCCGGCTCCTCATCCCCACCGCCCTCCGATTCGGGGGTGCTCCTGCCCGGCCACGGCGGCACCCCCGACGGCGACAGCTTCTCCGGGGGCTCCGTGGGGCTGCGGGCGGGGGGCGTCCCCGCACTTCCCCCCCCCTTTCCCCGCAGCCTCGCTGGGGCTGGCGTGCCCGTTGCTGAGCGATTTGCGCCCGCTTCCGTCGGACAGCTTGAAGAGAGGGATGCTGCTGACGGGCACGGCCGGCACCGGCTGGCTGAAGAGCCCCGGGTTGGACGCCCACTCTCGCAGTGCCTTCTGCAGGCGGCGGACGTGCAGCGGTTTGGTGGCCATGCCCACCAGCGCCATGATCTCCAGGAACTCCTCCTCGCCCGCCTCGCACAGCTGCTGCACGTCGTCCCCTCCTTGCTGGATGAAGGTCTCGTAGTAGCCCAGCAGGTTGGCACGTTGCAGCACCCGGTACAGCTGCAGCTCCCCCAGCGTGCGGGGCACGGCCATGGCGCGCCTGTTGGGACAGACGGACGGCGTGACGGGGCGAGGAGGGACGGACGGACACTCCCACAACCCCCGGCTCTGAGCTGCACCCCCCACCACCACCACCACCTTTTGGCCTGGGGGCACTCAGGGGGCAACGCGGGGCTCCACTGAGCATCCAGAGCCACACGTGCAACCCGGGCTGGAACAGACCCCGCATCCACAGCTGCACCGACCCCAACACAAACAAGAGAGGGGCCCCATTGAGGAGCTGGGAACCCCCGCCTCCATCCCGCACCCCGTGGCCCCACCCATGCTCCCACCCCATGGGGCACCGCTTAGGGCAGAACACACCCAGGGCTGCCCCAGTCCTTCCCTACCCCACGGGGACAGCAAAGTCCCAGCAACCGGCAACCCCAGCCCCCCCCGCTTTTGACCTGGAGGTACCCAGAGGGCTCTGCAGACCCCATCGGGCACTCAGGCCCACGCGTGCTCCCTGAGCCAGCCTAGACCCCGCACCCGCATCTCCCCTGATCCCAACACGGACACGAGTGCGGCCCCGCGGCTGAGCTGTGAACCCCCCCCCCACCATTCGCACATCGCGGACCCACCCGCGCCCCCACCCCACGTGGAGCAAAACACACGCAGGGCTGCCCCCAACCCTCCCCAACCCCACAGGGACAGCGATGTCACGGCGCACCCCCCGGCCCCCCGCTCCCCCTCCCTTTCCCCTCCCCCCCCCCCGCTCGCTCACCGCGGGCTGCAGCCCCGTCCGGCCGCTACGCGCGCCCCGTGGGCATGGACGGACTGTTCCGGGGGGCTCGGGAGTCCCGGGGGGTGTTCGGGGGTCCCGCGGCCGCGCCGTGCGCGTTCGCTCCGCCGCGCCGCGCCGCTCTGCGCGCCGCCCACACGGGCGGTACCGAGAAATAGCAGCGGCCCCGGCTGCGGCGCGGCGTGGGAGGCTCCGGAGGCGGATCCCGCGGCTGCCGCCCCCGCTGAGCGCGGCGTGGGAGGTGGCAGCGGGGGGGGGGGGGGGGGAAACTGTGGGACCGCCCTATCCCCCCGACCGAACCGGGACGGGAGGGAGCGGCTGCGCCCAGGGCGTGCGGCGGCACCGGGGGTCCCGTCGGGCAGAGCGCCGTGAACCGACGGCCGCGGAGCAGCGGGGAACCGGGCTTGGGGTCCCGGGCGGGCGCTGCTCGGGGCAACCGGAGCCTGCGGGGGGGGGGACACCCGCACCCGGGGCGACCCCGCATCTCAGGGACCGCAGCTGTCACCGGGGGTGTCGGTGCTCCCTCTCCTCGCAGCCCCGTGCCACCTCACGGCTGTGGGACCGCCACGGGGTCCGGGCGCCGCCGCTCAGCCTCCCGCCGGGGGGAAAAAAGCCGGGGGGGGGAGGGGTTTCAGAGCGAGCAGCCCCGTGCAGAGCGGGTCCGGTCCGGCGGGAGCGGAGGAATCTTTCAGCCCTCCCCCCGCACCCCGCGGGCATCGCCCCGACCCCCCCCCCGGCCTCAGCCCGGCGCTATTTATACCGCGCCGGCGCCACCGCCCCCGCGCCCTCTGCCCCGCGTGGGGGGGGGGGGGGACACGACAGCGCAGCGCCGCGTTTCGGAGCCGTCCGGGGGCGGTGGGGGTCCCGCCTCGTTCCATCCCCTCAGCACAGCCCCGCTCCGCACCCCCCCACCCCACAGACCCCCCCCACGGCCGAGCAGTCCCGGCCTCCCCCCACCCCCCGGTCCGGCCGTTCCCCGACTGCCCCCGGCTGACGCACATCCTCCGCCCACGGCCCCGCCGCTTCCCGGCTCCGCCGCCCACGGCTCGGGGGGGCCGCCCGAGCCCGTTCCGCCCACGGAGCCGAGCGCCGGGGGGATGGGGGCGGCTGCTGAGCACAGTCGGTGCTTCACCCGGCCCCTCCTGAGCCGCCCCCTCCCCACCGTGGAGATCCCGAGTGGGCATCACGCAGCCGAGGGGAGCCCGGTGCGGGAACCGCTCCCCCGTGCCCCGCAGAGACCCCCACGCAAACTACGAGGTGCCGCCTCCTGATAGGCGGAGCCGCTTGTCAATCAAGCCGGCTTGGAGGAGAGGGGCGGGAGAGCCGCGGCTGAGCTCTCATAGGTTGAGGTGGATGCCCGTCAAACTCGTTGCTAAGGTGGGGCTCGCGGTTGCTATGGTGTGGGCCGTCTTCGAGATTGAGCGGAGCTCGTGGTGGTCCCCTTAAAAACCGTGGGTGGGACCAAATCCGGGTCCGCCTAGGCTATGCTGATAGGCTGAATGCGCTGTCAGTCAACACTGCAGGCGACGAGAATCTCCCGAAGCCGCCTTGCTATTGGTCCCTTCAGCCGTCACGGATTGATGACGTCAGGCTCACCTCGCGCTCTCATTGGATGCTGTCTTGTACTCCGCTACCGCAGCCTGTGTGGGTGGGGCGGTGGAAGCGGAAGTTGGCGGGGACGCCATGGCGGGAGGGATGAAAGCGGTCCCGGGGTGGCGGCGGATCCTGGGCGCGCTGCTGCTGCTGCTCCCTCTGCCTCCTCCGCTAGGCGGTGCAGGTGCGCGGTGTGGTGTCGTACGGGGCGCTCACGGGCAGAGAGCAGCGTCCCCTCGGGGCTCTGGGTGGCGTCATAGATCCGGCCACGCGCAGCGCTCCGGGCCTGAGGGGCCTCGCGTTGGGCTGGGGGGGCGCTCCGGTGCGGAGCTGGGGAGAGCGGGACGGTTGTGGGGTGGTCCAGCGCGCCGCGGGTTGAGGGCTCGTCCTGCTCCGCCGCGTGCGCACGATGGGGACCTTCGGGAGGAGAGCGCCTCGCACTGGGGTGGGTGGGAGCGGGGATCTCGCATTCCCGTTGCGTTACTTCCTCCTCTTCCTCGGCGTTGTGAAGATGCTGGGAAGAAGGTGATCGCGCTGCAGGAGGGCTCTGCGTTCTGCCGCGACTCCTCGCAGCGTTTCTGCTACGCCAACGTGCGCAGCCCGTGCTGGCGGGACATCTGGACCAGGATGCAGGTGAGGGGAAGGGAGGGGAGGTGGGCAATTGCCGGGGCCGCAGGGCTGAGCCCACCCTGAGGGTGCCCACGTGTGTTTTCTCCCCCTGCTCAGATCCGGGTGAACAGCAACCACGTGATCCGCGTCACCCAGGTGGGCAGCGAGGAGGAGCTGAGGGAGTTGGAGGAGTCCAAGGTGTGGAACTTCCTGTCCTCCCTGCTGAAGGAGAAGCTGAACAGCACGAACATCGACGTGGATCTCTACAGCAACAAAACCTGCCTGAAGGTTGAGCTGCTGGAGGCCGGCACCAAATACTGCATCGTGCTGTCCCGCTGTACGTCTGCTCTGTGGTTGGGCAGTGGGTCCTCCCGTAAGGGACAGCAAGCTTGTGCTGCTGCATACAGCAAAGAAGAATGGGTTTGTAGAGGAGGAACACTTTACATACAGAATAGGAGGGACACGGGGCACTTGTCAGAGCCTTGGTCATTGCCCCACTGTGCTTGCTATCAGTGTGTCAGAATGGAGCTTGCATTCAGGGCACCCTGCTGGGATTTCTCCTGACCTGGGCTTGTTCTTCTCCCAGGGTTTGACCCTAAACTGTTCCTGGTTTTCTTCCTGGGCCTGTTGTTGTTCTTCTGTGGGGACATGCTGAGCAGGTGAGTCGCCTCCTGTCCCCCGTGAGCTGGATTTGCAGGCCGACTCCTTTGTGTGGGTGCTGTGGGAAGGCAGAGTGTTTCTGTCGGCTTCTCTGTGCCTGCAGGGCTTGCCAGGCCTCACTCCATGAGCTTTACGGGGGCTCTGTGCAATTTTCCCCTGGAGTTTTGGGAATGTGAGATGCCTTTCTGTTGGCACTGGGTGCTGGGATGCTCAGCCTACATGCTCCCAGGAGTTACTGCCAGCAGATATGTTTGCGCGCAGACATCATCTCACGTGTGCGATCTCTGCAGGAGCCAGCTCTTCTTCTACTCAGCTGGGATAAGCATTGGTTTGCTGGCCTCGCTGCTCATCCTCATCTACGTGATGTCCAAGGCCATGCCCAAGGTGAGCAAAGCTCTGGGTGGTAGATTTGGTGGCCTTGTTCTGTTTCGTTGTGGATTTGGCCTCACACAGAGCAGGGTGTAGCAGTTGAAGGGATGCAGCCATCGGTGCCTTCTGCCAACAGCCTCCCTTGATTCTCCCGTTTCCTCTCCTAGAAAAGTCCTGTTTACTTCCTGCTGGTAGGAGGCTGGTCCTTTTCCCTGTACCTGCTTCAGCTGGTCTTCAAGAACCTGCGGGCGATATGCAAGTCCTACTGGCAGTACCTGCTAGGTAGGCGTGGGCTCTCAGACCCACCAATTCACCACTCCACGTGGCTCTTTGCAGAGCTGCAGCAAGCTGGTGGGAGATGCTGGGGCTTCCTGCTGTCCTCATAGCAGCTGATGCTGCTTTTGAGCTCCTGAGGCGGGGGGGGGAGGGGGAAACTGCAGCACCAGCTTTGACTGCAGCCCTGGCAGGCGCTGCTCAGCATCTCCAGGTTGGGGCAGTGCCGTGGGAGCACCCCGTGCCTGATTCCTCTGCTCTCCTGCAGGCTACCTGCTGCTCATGGGCTTTGTGAGCTTTGGAGTGTGCTACAGGTACGGCCCGCTGGAGAACGAGCGCAGCATCAACCTGCTTTCCTGGGCCCTGCAGCTCCTGGGCCTCGCGCTGATGTATTTGGGCATCCAGATCCGCCCCATCGCCCTGGCCTTGGTGGTCATCGCTTTCTGCACCAAGAACATGGACTACCCCCTGCAGTGGGTCTATGGCGTCTATAAGTGAGTGTTTGTTGCTGACTCTCAGTTCCCCGGGCAGGGTGAGCTGCTGCACGGAGCCTACATTGCAGAACCGGGGTGTTGGTTTATTTTACTGGGGGGGGAACACAGGGAAGGTTGTGTCCCTCCTCCCCAGCTTGGTGTGACGCAGCATCCAGCTCCTCGCAGCCGGGGGTCTCTCTCAGGAGCGAGATGCAGAGGCCAGAGGGACGTGCTCTGCTCCTGACCCTGCTGCTGGGGGCCCAGCCTGGGCAATAACTGGTGCCATTCTGCTGGTAGGAGAATACAGAGTGCCCGGCTGGGGCCGAGCCCCCCTCGCCTGCTGACTGAGGAGGAATACCGCATCCAGGGCGAAGTGGAGACACGCAGAGCCCTCGAGGAGCTTCGAAACTACTGCAGGAGCCCAGATTTCTCTGCCTGGACCGCAGTGTCCCGCATCCAGTCTCCCAAAAGGTAACGTCCCCTGGGGGTGAGGTGACCAACCTCATCTGGAAGCCCACATTTACTCCGTGCTGCCACCTGTGGCTTTAGGGAAAGGGAGGCTGAGGGACTGAAGATCCCTGCTGTGTGGAAGCAGGGCATGCAGCAAAGCAAGGACAGATAACTCCAGCCCTGACCCAGCTTTCTCTGTGCTGGATGCAGCTGTGCTCACGGCTAAGCATGCACAGTGAGTGCCAGGACACTCAGATATAACCACACAGTGCATTTCTTTGCTGCTTCTTCCCAGGTTTGCTGAGTTTGTGGGTGGTGCCTCCCACCTCACCGCCAGCGAGGTGTCCTTCCACGAGCAGGAGTACGGCCTGGGCGGGGTGTTCCTCGAGGAGCAGCTCTTTGAGGAGGACGAGGAGGAGAATTTTCTCCATGGAGAGACAGCACGTGGTCCCACAGCTCACCTGACTGCTGATTGAGGTCAGCTGCCCCGCACCCACGAGGGCGAGCAGCAGAACTGCTGTGGTTCGGTTCCTCTCTTCCCTGACACCTGCAGTGCCCAAAACCCTTCTGTACAGGGCTGAGCTGGTGTTGCTGTGCCCAGCGCCTCCAATTCCACCCCAAGCTGGGCTGCTGCAAGCCTGGCTTTGCCGCAGAGCTGCCAGGAGGATGAAGGGAGCTGACTTTTCGCACGGTAGCTCCTGCCCAGCTGAGGCACAAAGGCTTTTATCACCGCAGCTCTCGTTGGCAGAAGGGTGCAGGGAGCTGATCCTGGTGGGGACACTGAGATCTGCGCTGCTGGTGCGGCACGCTGGTCCTGAGTGGAGGTGGACTGGAGCCATCCTGGCTCGTGGTGCTCACATGATAGGGGCTTCCTGTGGGGCACGCTGAGCCCTGCGCCCCAGTGCTGCTGTCGTGGGGGGTAGGAGGAGCCCCTCTGCTCTGCTCCGGGTGCCCACGCCCTCTCTCTGCCAAGGGCATCTCTGCCTTTCGGGGTGTGGATGGAGCAAAAGGTCCATCTCACACGCGTGGCCCCACAGGGATGATACGTTCATAAAGGGGGACTTTGGACCTCTCCTGACAGTACCTGCGTGCTCAGCACCAGCTTGCTGCCAGGATGCCCCTCCTCGTGCTGCTGCTCACCAAAGGTGCCAGAGGGCTCCAGCTGTGACCCTGCCTTGTTTTAATACCAAAAACCACCTCCTCCCCGTGCTTCCTAGGCAGAGATGCAGCTCTGAGGGCCCCTCTGGCTTATTGCAGAGCTCAAGGAACGCTTGTGAGGGTGCCTGTGTTACGGGTCCTGTTCCCAGTGTGTGGGAGCTGCTGCTGCTCTCTGCTTTCAGCCCTCTGGCCCCAGGGGCTCCCCACCACGCAGGGTGGGAGCTTTGCTGCTGCCTCTCTGGCAGTCAGGACAGCACAGGCTTTGGCGAAGCGCAAGCACGGAGGAAATGCCCCAATCTATGCAACGTTTGTGCAATAAACCTGCCCTCCTGTAGCCTTACTGCCCTCCTGCTGCTGCCTGAATGCCTCTGGCTTGTGCTGCTGCCCCGGCTTTGCTGTCCATTCGTTTCCGGCCCAGGTTTTCTTCCCCTGTCCCTGCTTTGGTGCAGGCAGCCTCTATAGATGCATCCCTCCCTCCTCACCCCCTTCCGTTTCACGTGGCTATGGCGGACTGATGTTGATTGTATTTTTTAATAAAGCTCTATTTTCATGACGGTGAGTCTCATCTGTCCCTTTGTTCTGCTCCCCTCTGCCCGCTGCAGGGCCCTTTGCTGGCAGCCCAGGATCAGACGTCTTCCCGGGAGTGGCCCGGCTGCTGCCAGCTCTGTACCTTGCCCCGGTTTCCCGGAGCCCCGGGAGGAAGCTCCTTTTGTTTGCTCGGCCACAATTGCATTTCTCTGCTTTTTCCTGCTGCGGGGAGGCGGCAGCGCTGCGGGCCGGGACCCCGCACAGAGCCGGGAGCGTTGGCTCGGGGCTGCTGCTGCTGCGTGCCTCAGTTTCCCTGCCCCGAGGGAGGGCTCTGGGCCCCCGCCCCTTCGTGGGCCGGACGGGGCCAACCCCAGTGCGGGTCCTGGCCGGGAGGCAGCCCCGGTTCGGCCACTCCCGCAGCCGGCGTCCCGCGAGCCGCAGGTGAGATCCGACCCATCGCTCCCGGCCGGGGGTACCGCGCCCGGAGGGGGGAGGGCTGGGAGGTGGCACAGGGGGACCCCGAGTCCCGGCCCTGCGGGAAATCCCGGGGCTGCCCCGGTGCTGCGCGGGGTCTGGCCCCAAAGCACCCCCCCCATCGTCGGGGCTCTCCGTGCCGCTCCCGGCTCGGAGGACGCTGCCGCCCCCCGCGGGGTCTCGGCCGGCCCCGTTTCTGCTCGACGGCTGCTGCCACCGCCCCCCCCCACCCTCCCCCGCCCCTTCGCCACCCCCCGCCCGTGAACTTTCCCCGGCCCCGACGGCAGGGCTGGGTTTACAGCCCCGGGGAGGTGAAGGTGAAGCGGGGCTGAAGGTCGCGGGGAACGCACCAGGTGAGGGCGGGGGTTGGGCGGAGCCGCGACCCCCTCGGTCCTTCCCCCCCCCAGCCCCGAGTTCAGCTCCCCCCGGCCCGGAAGGAGGGAGGAAGCGGAGGCTGAATTAATCCCAGCCCCAAGAATAGGGCCCAGGTGTCCCCGCTTCCTGCCGGCTCCGCGCTTCTCCCGGAGCTGCCCTGGAGCTTCTGTGAGCCTCGAAGAGGAGGGGTTACCCAGGGCAGCCCCCACCGCTCTGCCCCAGGCACCGCGCAGCCCCCGGCCATGGAAGCCACCACGTCTCTGCTGGATGCTGCGGCCGTCGGGGATCTGGTGATGCTGGACCCGCTCAGCGAGGAGTCCCTGCTCCGCACCCTGCAGGAGCGCTTCAGCCGCGGGGAAATCTACGTGGGCATCGGGATGCGGGGATGGGGCGGGGAGCGGGGGTGGGGGGTGGGTACGGGGTCTGCGATGGGGAGAAGAGTGGATATGGGGTGTGGGATGGGGAGCAGGGACAGAGTACGGGGTCTGGGATGGGGAACAGTGGTGGATCTGGGGTCTGGGACAAGGAGAGGGGTGGATATGGGGTCTGGAATGGGGAATAGCAGCGGATATGGGGTGTGGGATGGGGTGCAAAGATGGGGTATGGGGTCTGGGTTGGGGAGGAGGGGTGGGTATGGGGTCTTGGATGGGGAGAGGGATGGATACGGGGTCTGGGATGGGGATCAGGGATGGATACGGGGTCTGGGATAGGGTGGGAGCAGAGTGCTCTGTCCTGGCCCTGCACACACGCCGCCGCTCGCCCGCAGACGTACATTGGGGAGGTGGTGATCTCAGTGAACCCCTACAAACCGCTGCCCATCTACACCCCTGAGAAGGTGGAGGAGTACCACAACTGCAACTTCTTCGCTGTGAAACCCCACATGTGAGCACGGAGATGCTGTTAACCCTCGGTCCTGCCAAGGCTCATGAGTCGTTGTCCCCCCCCCAACCCCCAGAACCCCCCCCGGCCCCTTTCTGAGTCCCACTTACCCACAGCTACGCCATTGCTGATGATGCTTATTGCTCACTGCGGGACCGGGACCGGGACCAGTGCATCCTCATCACTGGTGAAAGCGGAGCTGGCAAGACGGGTAGGGTGGGCTGGGGGCTGCGGGGATGTGGGCTGGGGGGGGGGCACAGTCCCAGGGCTGACACCCCCATTGCAGAGGCCAGCAAGCTGGTGATGTCCTACGTGGCGGCCGTGAGCAGCAAAGGGGAGGAGGTGGACAAAGTGAAGGAGCAGCTGCTGCAGTCCAACCCTGTGCTGGAGGGTGAGTCTCCTACAGCACCCCAGGACTCATCACCCCCCCCTCCCCCGCCCCCCAAAACTGCACCACCCAGTGCTGCATAACCCCCATCCTCCTCCTCCTCCACAGCCTTTGGGAATGCCAAAACCATCCGCAACGACAACTCCTCCCGATTTGTGAGTGAGAGGGGAGGGGGTGTGGGAGAGGGGTCCCCCCCCCATGGGGGCCACTCACCCCAACCCCATCCCCATCCCTCAGGGCAAATACATGGATGTGGAGTTCGACTTCAAGGGAGATCCCCTGGGAGGGGTCATCAGTAACTGTCAGTGCTGCTCCCCCCCAACCCCCCCCAGGTCTCAGCCCCCCCCTGTGCTGTAGTTACACTCATCCTCCCCCCTCCCCCCCAACCCTGGCAGATCTGCTGGAGAAATCCCGCATCGTCCGCCACGTGAAGGGCGAGAGGAATTTCCACATCTTCTACCAGCTGCTGGCGGGGGGCTCAGCGCAGCTGCTCCGTACGTCCCAGCATGGAGCTGGGGGGGGGGGGGGGGGAGGTGCCGTGTCTGGGGGCTGTGGCTGAAATTCCCCCCCCCCCCCCCACCCCTTCCTTCACCCCCCACCCCAGAACAGCTGAAGCTGCGCCCGGACTGCAGCCACTACGGTTACCTGAACCGGGAGAAGTCAGTGCTGCCCGGCATGGATGATGCGGCCAACTTCCGTATCATGCAGGTATGGGGGCACAACCCCCCCCCCCCCCTCTTCCCCGACCCCAAACACCCCATGAATGCCCCCATCTTCCCCACCCCCCCCTCCCTTCCCCCCCAGGATGCGATGGCGATCATCGGCTTCACGCCCGCCGAGGTGACGGCGCTGCTGGAGGTGACGGCCGTGGTGCTCAAACTGGGCAACGTGGAGCTGAGCAGCTGCTTCCAGGCGAGTGGGATGGAGGCATCCAGCATCGCCGAGCCACGGGGTATGGCGGGGCGGTGGGGTCGGATGGGATGGGACCCCCCCTCCCCCTATGACCACCACACAGCCCCAGCATTGCTTTGTCCCGCACAGAGCTGCAGGAGATCAGCCAGCTGATCGGGCTGGACCCCAGCACTCTGGAGCAGGCGCTGTGCTCACGCACTGTCAAGGTGCGGGATGAGAGCGTGCTGACTGCACTCAGCGTCTCCCAGGTGAGCAGGGATGTCCATTCTCCCCCCCCCCCCCCCCCCCACTCGCCCCAGTGTGGGCTCACACCCCGGGACCCCCTGTGAGCCCCCTCCCCTCTCCCCAGGGCTATTATGGCCGCGATGCCCTGGCCAAGAACATCTACAGCCGCCTGTTCGACTGGCTGGTGAACCGCATCAACACCAGCATCCAGGTGAGCCCTCTGGTAACCCCACAGCCGCGTGCTGACCCCCCCCCCCCCCCCCCCACAAGCAGGGATGTGGCTCAGCCTCTCTGTGCCCCAGGTGAAGCCGGGCAAGCAGAGGAAGGTGATGGGAGTCCTGGATATCTACGGCTTCGAGATCTTCCAGGTGAGGGGCAGCAGGAGGGCTGTGGGGTGGGGGCCGCAGGAGGGATGCGGGGTGGGGTTTTCGACTCAGATCTGCCATTTGGGTGGCTTATCTCATAGGACAACGGCTTCGAGCAGTTCATCATCAACTACTGCAACGAGAAGCTGCAGCAGATCTTCATCCTGATGACGCTGAAGGAGGAGCAGGAGGAATACGTCCGAGAGGTAAAGCTGACCCCAAAGGGATGCGGCTCTGGGGCGCCACAGTGGGACGGGGAAGCGCCGCAGACGGCCCCGCAGCGCGTCCCTTCCTCCCCGCCCCCCACCGGGAGAGCAACTCAATGGCAGGAAGGCGGGGAGGGATTCGGGATCCCCCGTCTCCGCAGCCGGACGTCTGCTTCCTGCCCCACGCCAACGGGGGGTGCCCACGGGGCAGGGTTTGTGCCTGACACCCCTCTGCTCCCAGGGCATCCAATGGACCCCGGTGGAGTTTTTTGACAACAGCATCATCTGCGACCTCATCGAGAACGTGAGTTCCTGCCCCCACTGTGGGGTTTCCAGGTCCTGAGGTGGCTCAGTGGGGCCGATGCTCCGCGCTCTGGGCATTCTGGGGCAGTTTTGGGGTGGGCCGGGGGTGATGCTGTCCCCCCCCCCCCCCCCCCCCCCACGGCACAGAGCAAGGTTGGGATCCTGGCTATGCTGGACGAGGAGTGCCTGCGGCCCGGCACCGTGAACGAGGACACCTTCATCACCAAACTGAACCAGATCTTCGCCTCCCACAAACGCTACGAGAGCAAAGAGACGCTGAACGCCAAACACGTCACCGACGTCAGCCTGCCGCTGCGCTGCTTCCGCATCCACCACTATGCTGGGAAGGTGCAGGGCACCCACAGCCCCATCCCTGGGGACGAGCAGGGCGCCCAGCCCTCATCCCAGCCTTTCCATGGGGCTGGGGCACACGCTGGCCGTGCTCCCACCCTGCTGACCCTGACCCAGCCCTCATCCCAGCCTTTCCGTGGCGCTGGGCCGTGCGCTGACCCCGCTCCCATCCCCAGGTGACCTACAACGTGACGGGCTTCATTGAGAAGAACAACGACCTGCTGTTCCGTGACCTGTCCCAGGCCATGTGGGCAGCCCGGCACGCTCTGCTGCGCTCCCTTTTCCCCGAGGGTGACCCCCAGAGACCCTCCCTCAAACTGCCCCCCACCACCGGCTCCCAATTCAAGGCATCCGTGGCGACGCTGATGAAGAACCTCTACTCCAAGAACCCCAACTACATCAGGTAGTGCCCGGCGGGACCACCTGTGTGGGGGTACACAGTGGGACCCCCCACCGTGCCCACCGCTGCCCACCCACCCCCCCCACCCCAAGGTGCATCAAGCCCAACGACACCAAGACAGCGATGCTCTTCACTCCGGATCTGGTGCTGGCTCAGGTGCGTTACCTGGGGCTGATGGAGAACGTGCGGGTACGGCGCGCGGGCTACGCCTTCCGTCAGCTCTACCAGCCCTTCCTGAAGCGCTACAAGATGCTGAGCAGGAGGACCTGGCCCCACTGGACGGGCAATGACAGGTCAGGGGGGGAGGAGGGGGCTGGGCTGGGTGGTGGCACATCCCGTAGCCCCGCTGCTGTGGGGTGCGGGGTCTGAGCAGCCCCGCGTGTTGCAGGGAGGGCACTGAGGTGCTGCTGGCAGAGCTGAAGTTCCCCCCCGAGGAGCTGGCGTACGGCCACACCAAAATCTTCATCCGCTCACCGCGGACTGTGAGTGTGGGGTTGGGGATCCTGGCTGCAGGGAGGGTGGGGAGCACGGGGTGAACCCGACTCTGACCCCCCCCCCCCCCCCAGTCCCTGCTCTGAGCCCCCCATCCCCTCGGGGGTCCCAGGGTGATACCACAGCCCTCAGTGCTGCCCCATCCGCAGCTCTTCGACCTGGAGAAGCGGCGCCAGCAGCGCGTGGCTGAGTTGGTCACCCTCATCCAGAAGATGTTCCGTGGTTGGCGCTGCCGGAAGCGCTACCAGCTGATGCGCAAGAGCCAAATCCTCATCTCTGCGTGGTTCCGTGGCCACGCGGTGAGGGGGGTGGGGAGGGGTCCTGGCTGTTCTGCACCCTTCCCCATTCACCTCCTGGGTTGGGGGCATGGGGAGGTTCTTGAGTGGGACCCCCCCTGCTCCCCCCGCAGCAAAGGAAGAGGTACAAGAAGATGAAGCGCTCGGTGCTGCTGCTGCAGGCGTACTCACGGGGCTGGAAGGTGAGCACTGTGCACCACGCGGGCATTTGGGGCCACACTCTGGGCTGTGGGGTGATGCTGTGGGGTTGGGGGGCTGGGGGGGGGTCCTGCTCCCCCCAGGACCGTCTCACCCCATCTCCCTCCATCTCTCCTCCTGCCTTTCTCCCTTTCTCTCCCTCTCGCTCGCTATGCGTGTTGGTGTTTCCCTCTCCTCCTTTGGGCTCTTTGGGTTCTGGCTGTCCCTCTGCAGTCCCGCCGGCTCCTTCGGGAGCTGAAGGTTCAGCGCCGCCGTCATTTGGCCGCCAGCACCATTTCTGCATACTGGAAAGGGTATCAGGTAACGGGGTGAGCCCCGCTGCGGGGCCGTGCACCCCCTGAGCTCCTCTGTCCTGCTGTCCTGCTGCGTCCGGGGCTGTCTGTCTGTCCGCCCTGGCTCTGCCCACCCTGTCGGTGCAGGGCTGTATGTGAAGGGGGAGGAGGGGGGCACATCCAATGTGGAACACGTTGGGAGGGGGCCGTTCCCCCCCCCCCCGATGGGGTCCCGCATCCCACTGACATCCCATCGCTGTCCCCAGACCCGCAGGACGTACCGCCGCTATTTCCGCTCCGACGCCCGCACGCGTCTGTCCAACTTCATCTACCGGCGGATGGTGAGCGCCGATGGGACCAGCGCCTTCCTGCCCCCCCCAGGGCTGCGCCCAGGGACCCCCACACACACCCTTTGTGTGTGTCCCCCCCCCCCCCCCCTCCAATCCCCAGGTGCAGAAGTACCTCATGGGGCTGCAGAAGAACCTCCCCCCGATGGCGGTGCTGGATCGGACCTGGCCCCCCGCACCCTATAAGTTCCTGTCCGATGCCAACCAGGAGCTGAGGGGCATCTTCTACCGCTGGAAGGTGGGGGCTGGGGGTGGGGTCCTTCCATCTCCACGGCAATGGGGATTTGCTGGCACTGCGTCACCCGGTTCCCCCCCTCAACACTGCCCCATCTGTGCAGTGCAAGAAGTACCGGGAGCAGCTGTCCCCGCAGCAGCGCGCCATGCTGCAGGCCAAGCTGTGCGCCAGCGAGCTGTTCAAGGACAAGAAGGCGCTGTACGCCCAGAGGTGCGGCCACACACGGTGGGCTGGGGGGGCGGGGGGGGGAGCATGAGGGTCTCAGCTGATCTCCCCCCCCCCCTTCAATCCGCAGCCTGCAGCAGCCCTTCCGTGGTGAGTACCTGGGCCTGACCCAGAACCGCAAGTACCAAAAGCTGCAGGAGGTGGCCAAGGATAAGCTGGTGATGGCCGAGGCGGTGCAGAAAGTGAACAGAGCCAATGGGAAGGTGAGCCCCGTCCCGGGGGGTTGGGAGGGGTGGGGAAGGGGGGGGGGGCCGGGGGGTTGCAGGGCTGCGCTCACCGCCCCCCGACCCACAGACGGTGCCGCGGCTGCTGCTGCTCACCACTGAGCACCTGGTGCTGGCCGACCCCAAAGCGGCACAGCCCAAAATGGTGCTCAGCCTCAGCGACATCCGCGGAGCCTCCGTCAGCCGCTTCTCCGACGGGCTGCTGGCGCTGCACCTCAAGGAGGTACGGAGCCACGTGGAGGGAGGGGGGGGCGGGGGTGGTGGGAGGGCAGCGGGGGCTGAGCAGCGCTGATCCCCTCCCCCCCCAAAACCCCGCCCCGCCCCACAGACGTCCACTGCCGGGGGTAAAGGTGACCTCCTGCTGGTGAGCCCCCACCTCATCGAGCTCGTCACCCGCCTGCATCAGACCCTGCTGGATGCCACCGCGCAGGCGCTGCCGCTCAGCATCGCCGACCAGTAAGGGGGCTGGGGGGCGTGGTCCGTGCGGGGCGTTCCCGGAAGTGGGCGTGGTCAAGGAGGGGGCGTGACCGCAGCTCAGGGTGTGGCGGGAAGGGCAGGGAGGGAAATCAGGCTGCTCATTGGGCAGCGTGAGGGTGTGGCAAAGGGGCGGGGCCAGATGGGCGGCAGCTCATTGGGCGGCAGGAGGGGCGTGGCCAGGCGTGCCCCCAGCCCTCCCACCCCGTCTCCCCCAGGTTCTCCACGCGGTTCCCCAAGGGCGACGTGGCCGTCACCGTGGTGGAGTCGGCCAAAGGCGGCAGCGACGTCCCGGTCTGCAAGAAGCGAGGCAACCACAAGATGGAGATCCTGGTGCACTGAGCCGGGGCGGGGGGGGGGGCAGGGGGACGACCACCACACCCCCCCTGCTGCCATCCCATTAAACGTGTTCTGGTGTCCGTACTCGGGGGCTGTCACGTGGAGGTGCCCCTCTCCCCATTGCATGCCAGGGTCGGGAGTGGGATGCAGCACAGAGCGCAGCACAGCACAGAGCACCCCCCCACGCAGCCCCCCCTCCCCCCCCCAGTGCTTTCCCTGCCGCCTGATTGCAGCCAGCGCTCGGCTCCGCCGTGATTGGAAAGGCCCCAAATTGCGGCCACTTTTCCCATTAAGTGAGAAAGCAGAGCCTGCATCCAAGGCGCAATTTCTGGCTGGATGGCACTGCGGTCCCCCGTTCCCCGCCCCCACCTCCACCCCCATCGCAGGACCCCCCCCCCCCCCCCCCCTTCAGCACCCAGCTCTGTGCGGAGCCCCACACCGCCCAAAGGAACCCCCATGGCCACTGCTGCAGCGCCCGTCCTGGGGGTCCCCATGCAGCCCCCATCCCCCCCGCTACCTCCTTTTCTCTCCCGCACACGTCAGGCTCTGGCAGTGGGATTTTGGCTCTGGGAGTGGGATTTCTCCCATCCCCACACGTCACCCGCATTCTCTGGCAGAGCTGACAGCTCCCGGTCGCGTCAGCAGCTCCCAGGTGGGGCCGTGTCGTGCACGGGCACCATGTGCGGGCAGCGTGCACGTGGGGGGGGCACGTGCGTGTGCAGGGACACCTCGGGCTCCACTCCCCCCCTTCTCCGTCCCCCCCCTCCCCCCGGGGCCGCATCACCTCCCAGCACGGGGACCCACCGCCCATACATGGAGAGGGGCAGCGCCGTAAACAAGCCCGGGGCACCGCTGCGCTTCGCGGCTGCTTCGCGCCCGGCACCACACAAGTAGGTGTTATTAATTAATTAGGCCGGCTCTGGCCAGGCTCCGATTTAATTAACATCCCCGGCTTTGCAGATGCTGCCCTGCCCCGGGCAGCGTTGCCACGTGAGCAGCTGCACTCCTGCTGCCATCCCATGGGGTCTGCAACTCATCCCGGTGCAGCTCTGGCGCTGGGCACCCCCCGGCTCCCCCCACCCGTAGACCCTCAGTCTGTGCGGCTGTGGGGCAGGGATGGGGGTGTTCAGAGGAGGCTGAGCCCCGCTCTGGGCCTGGGGTCACACATTGGGGACAGAGGGGACGTGGCCAGAGATGGGGCCACACCTGAGAGTGCACTGGGTGGGCTGCGCAGGGCTGGGACGGGGCAGGAGGCACTGCATGAGGTCTGTGTGTTTGTGCACAGGTGGGTGGGTGTGCATCCCATTGGGGTGTGCATCCCACACACACACACACACACACACACACACACACACACACACACGAGCTCAGCTGAATCCCACAGCACCATGAACCCCCCCCGCAGCCCTCCTGCATAGCAGACGTGACTGCCAACGTGGCACAGCCGAGACACAGGGAGCTCACACTGCACACACACACACACACACACACCACGAGGCCGTGGCACCACCAGACGTGCATCCCCCCCCCCCCCACACACACAAGGCTCAGTGGTGTCCGCGTGCCATCCCAACCCCAGCGTGCCTGCGTGGGCCGCGTGCTGCGGTGCCTGGCGGTGTCACGGCGCCCGCGTGGGCGTGAAGTTGTGGGGTGGGGGTGCCACCCCCCCGCGGCCCCCATTGGCAGCTCTCCTCTCGCCCACCACGCGGAGCCCCTTATTTAACTCCGCGGCAGCGGTGGGGCTTCATCTCCATCGGGCTCAGCGTGCCGAGAGCCATCGGTGCAGCCACCAGCGAGGTCACCGCCGGCGCTGAGCGCCCTGCACTGCATCCCTGCACCCCTCACCAGGTCCCTGCACCAGGTATTGTATCCCTGCACCCCCCCACCAGGTACCATGAGGCCTCTGGAGAGGCTGCTGCCTCTGCTCATCACCTACACCGGGCTGGGGGAAGAGCTGGGGGGGGGTTCGGGGATGGGGGCAGAGAGGGCTGAAGGCGCTGCTGGGATGTGGGGAGGGCCATCAGTGTGCGTTGGTGATAATGTGGGGGTGTGAGTGTGCAAGGCTCACCCATCTGTGGTCTGTGCACGTCCGTGCTGGATCTCGTGCACATTTTCACATCCCTGCATGGCACAAACCGGGCGCTACGGGCACTGTGAGGTGCTGAGGGTCTCCCAGCTCTGCAGCAGAGCCACGTTCCCCCCCCACCCTGCATCCCCACAGCACCACTCCTGCAGCACATCCCCATAGCGCATCCCCGGGAACACATCCCCCCATAGCACACCCCCAATAATGAGTGCCCCATAACACATCCCCCATCACACGTCCCCCCAGGCTTTCCCCGTGCTCCCCTCCCCGCCCCCCACCCGTGTTGCGGTTCCTGTTCCTCCTGCAGCCGGCTGGGAGCCCCCAGCCCACGCCTCCTAGGGGGAATTTGCTCCCGAAAGCCGCTCGCCCCCCCCCCCCCCCCCCAAGTTCTGCACCAGGTCCGGTACCGACGCTGAACCCCCCCCCCCCGACCCACAATCCCCGTAGGACGATGCGGAGCCGCGCGCTGCTCGCCGTGCTCGCCCTGGCGCTGCCGTTCGCCCTCTCCGCCCCGCCGGGCTCCGCGCCGCGTTCCCAGGTACGGCCGCACCGTCGGGGCTCGGGGGTGGAACCGCGCGGTTCCGCTCACCGCTCCGCTTTCCGCAGAGGGGTCCCGGCCCGGAGCCGCTGCCCTGGAAAGCCCGGGGCAGCCCGGGGGCCGCCGTCGCCACTCTTCTGCAGCTGCTGCGGGAGGAGGAGAACGGTGAGAGCGGGGCGGGGCAGCCGGGCGGCGTTGGGCGGGTTTCTCCCGGTCCCCGTGCGCGCCCCGACGGCAGCGCTCAGCGCCCGCTTCTGTCTCCCGCAGGTCCCCCGGTGCCCGCGCCTCCTCAGAAGCGTAAGTGCCGCCCGCCCCGCACCGCGCCCGGCCCCGCAGCGGCACCGAGGCGGGGCCCCGCGGAGAGCACAGCGCGGAGGGGGCCGGGCCGGGCCGGGCGGGCGCTGACGGCGCTCTCTCCGCAGGGGATATGCACGACTTCTTCGTGGGGCTCATGGGGAAACGGGCGGCGGAACCCGGAAGGGCGGCGGGGAGCGGCGGGGGCGCAGCCGGGACGGGACACGCTGAGCGCGGCCCCTCCGCTCGCTGCTCCCCGGGACCCCCCCCGGACGGCCATCGGTCTGCCGGCCCCCCCCGCCCCGCGCCGTGAGGAGCGGCCTCGACGGGGCGGACGGGAAGCAGCGGAGCCGTCGCGGGAGCCCCGGGGCCGCGCTGAGAGCGGAACGCGCGTGTCCGAACCGCGCTGTACGCGCACCGCACGCATACAGCACCGCACAGCCCGGATCCGCGGCCGCCTCTGTTGTGTCTGCGCCGGGGTGGGGGGCGAGGGGGGGGGGAGGTAGACGGGGGAAGGGGAGGAGCGCGCTGCTTATCGCGACCCTCCCCGTATCGCGACCCGGACCGCCCCGCGTTCCCCCCCGCAGTTCCCCTCCGGGCCGCTGCGGCGCTGTGGCCCCGTCGGAGCGGGCGGGCGACGGAAGGCGGCTCCGGTGGCGGCGGGCGCGGGCGCTCGGAGCGGCGGGCGGAGGGCGGAGGGCGGGGCGGTGCCTTTGTGTGAGCGAGCGGGGATGGTGCGGGGCGCCGGGCGGGTAAGGAGCGGCCGCGGCGGGACGGGACCGACGGCCGCGCCCCCCACGGGCCCCCCCCGGCCCCGACCCCGCGGGGATCGCTGCGGCGCGGCCGTTCTCACGTCCCGGGGCCGTCGGGGCGCGTTGGGGGCGGCCCCCCCCCCGCAGAGCAGCGGTTTGTTGGGCGGGAGGGTGGGCGACCCTTCCTGACCGCGAGATGCGGAGCCCGCTGCGAGACCCACGGGAGGAGAGGGGGACACAGACCGAGGGTAGGGGGTGGGGGGTTGGGGCCGCCCCCACGAGCATCCCTCGCCCCGCGCTCCCCCCGCCCCCCTCCCAAAATCGGCGGCCCCGGGCACGTTTCGTCGGAAGGAGCCTCCGCGGAGCGGCCTCAGCGCAACTTTCACTGCGGGATGGAGTTTCGGAGGGGGTTGGGTAGCTTCCACTGAGCCCCCCCAAGGCGGGGGGCCTGCGGGTGGGCTGGGGGGGCCGACAGGGAGCCGAGGGCTGGGGGGTGGGAAGTGGGGCTGGAAGCGCTGGGGGCTGGAGGGCAGCAGGGTCGGTGGGGCTGCAGGCTGTGCCTCAGCACTGTGCTGTGCAGCCCCCCAGGCTGTGCTGGGAGTCGGGGCCGGATCCTGCCCAGGCAGAGGTGATGGGGGTTATGGGGGGGGGGGCATGGATGGGTCCTGATCCAGACAGGGGCATTCCTGGGGTGGCTGCAGAACCAACCTTGGCCCCAAGATGAGCAGCGAGGGCATCTGCAGGGCAGCACTACTCCTCCTTGCTCTGCCCCAGCTCCATCTGAGAGCTGTGCCCGTGGCTGTCCCACGGGTGGAGCTTTGGAGTGATGTCTCCTCATCGAGGTTTTAACTTTTCTTCACATTTCCCCCCCCCAGAGCCCCTTGCCCTGCCACTCGCTGGATGCCGGGCAGCACCTGCTGCCCCCGCAGCTGATGAGGGCGTGAAGGAGCAGCTGAGCAGGAGAGGCCCCCCCAGCTGCTAAGATGGGCATGAGGATCAAACTGCACAGCACCAACCACCCCAACAACCTGCTGAAGGAGCTCAACAAGTGCCGCCTCTCCGAGACCATGTGCGACGTCACCATCCTGGTGGGCTCGCGCTCCTTCGCCGCGCACAAAGCCGTGCTGGCCTGCGCTGCTGGATACTTCCAGAACCTCTTCCTGAACACGGGGCTGGATGCAGCACGCACCTACGTGGTGGACTTCATCACGCCAGCCAACTTCGAGAAGATCCTCAGCTTCGTGTACACCTCGGAGCTCTTCACCGACCTCATCAACGTGGGTGTTATCTACGAGGTGGCTGAACGGCTGGGCATGGAGGACCTGCTGCGTGCCTGCCACTCCACCTTCCCCGACCTGGAGAGCGCCGCCATCCCCAAGCAGCCACCCCTGACTGCAGGGGACGCCCGGCCCGGTGCTGTGGGCAGCGCCTCGGAGCAGAGCCCGGCGCTGGGGGACGCCCGGGGGAGCGCGGAGCACTTCAGTGCGGAGCGTGGCTACGTGCTGCATGGGGAGGGAGTGGGCAGCTACAAGGAGGAGGAGAGGAGCGACGGCGGCCAGGCTGTGCCCCTGCTGCAGCCCCCGCTGCCCCCCAAGGACGCAGAGCCGGGGCCGTTTGGTCCTGGCGCTGTCACAGCGGCGCAGCCCGGGCTGGGCGGTGGGAGCATCATGCAGAGCGCCGCGGGCTCCTGCCAGCAGTACAAGGCGCAGAGCAACGGTGACTACGGCAAAGGTGGGTTCTTCACGGCTGATTCATCCCTGGACATCTCCACAGGGAGCAACTCGTGTCCCAGCAACAGCGAGCACTGCAAGGAGCCGGGCTTCGTGCCGATGGATGAGCTGCAGCTGGAGGAGCTGGGCGAGGAAGAGCTGCACTTCGAGGATGCCAGCGAGGAGCTGGGGCCGTCGGAAGAGGTGATCGAGCTGAGTGACGACAGCGAGGAGGAGTTGGCCTTCGAGAGCGACGGGCGCGACAGCAGAGCCATGCCCTGCCAGGTGTGCAAGAAGGTGCTGGAGCCCAACATCCAGCTGATCCGACAGCACGCCCGCGACCACGTGGACCTGCTCACCGGGAACTGCAAGGTGTGCGAAACCCACTTCCAGGACCGCAACTCCAGGGTGACCCACGTGCTGTCCCACATCGGCATCTTCCTCTTCTCCTGCGACATGTGCGAGACCAAGTTCTTCACGCAGTGGCAGCTCACCCTGCACCGCAGGGACGGGGTCTTTGACAACAACGTGGTTGTGCACCCCAGCGACCCCCTGCCCGGCAAGGCGGGCGCCTTCGCTGCGGGGTCGGGCGCGGATTTGGCGTGCGCTGCGTGCGGGAAACCTTTGGCCAAAGATTTCCACACCGTCCGCAACCACCTCCTGGACCACGTCAACCTGAAGAGCCAAACGTGCGGCGTGTGCGACCAGCGACACCTGAGCCTGTGCAGCCTGCTGTGGCACGCCTTGGCACACCTGGGCATCGCCGTCTTCTCCTGCTCCGTGTGCGCCAGCAGCTTCGTGGACCGGCAGCTGCTGGAGAAGCACCTGGCCATGCACCAGAGCGCCGAGGAGGCCTTGTTCCGCTGCCACTTCTGCGGGCAGAGCTTCAAGCTGGAGGCGGCGTATCGCTACCACGTCAGCCAGCACAAGTGCGGTGGCGGCGTGGATGGGCGTCCCGGCTTCGGCGAGCGGCTGCAGCCTCAGAGCTTGCAGAAGAGGAAACTGCCCGAGGAGTTCTTGAGCGAGGAGCTGGCGCTGCAGAGCCAGCCGGGCAACAGCAAGTACAGCTGCAAGGTGTGCGGGAAGCGCTTCGCCCACACCAGCGAATTCAACTACCACCGGCGCATCCACACCGGGGAGAAGCCGTACCAGTGCAAGGTGTGCCACAAGTTCTTCCGCGGCCGCTCCACCATCAAGTGCCACCTGCGGACGCACTCGGGGGCCCTGATGTACCGCTGCACCGTGTGCGGCCACTACAGCTCCACGCTCAACCTGATGAGCAAGCACATCGGGGTGCACAAGGGCAGCCTGCCCCCCGACTTCACCATCGAGCAGACTTTCATGTACATTATCCATTCCAAAGATGCGGAGAAGAACGCGGACAGCTGATGGGGCGAGGCAGGGCAGGGCCGGGAGGAGCTGTGGAAAAGCGTCGTTGGTTTTATTTAACGGTCAGGCGTCGTGGATGGATTCCTCCTTTTTCTTTTTTCCTTTTTTCTTTCTTATTTTTTGGCCTTGCTGGGGCTTTTTAGACTGTACGAACCAACAGCACGTAAGCTACGTCACTGTTCCCGAGAAGTCTGTCGTGTTTACTTAACCTCTGATCCCGTTAGAGGCCACCGAGTTTTGTGTTCTTAGCATTTCTCACTAGGTTTTGAATCTAGATTTTGTTCTGAAACCTCTTCGCCCACTGACTCGGCCGACCCGCGGTCGGAGCTGACCCACAAACCGATGCTGCTACGACTTTCTGACCTCAGCAGAGAGGGGCAGAGCTGGAGCGGGACGGTGCCGGGCTGGAAGGAGAAGAGAAGCAGAAAGGAAGGAAGGACTGATGGTTCCAGGCACGGCGTGGCTTTGGGCGCAGCTCGGGGGTCGCGGTGCTGCGTCGCCGGCGGTGTTTACACCGGGACCTCCCCGTTCCTACATTATCCCACTATGGGGCAGGGGTGGAGAGGAAGAAACATCCCGGACACCGCAGCGCGGATCGGGGCCGCCCTCTGGTAACTCGTACTACCTCACACACAGGAAGCGCCTTCGAGCCGCCGTGGGTCGCGCTTCTGCACAGAGAACGCCGATACGGAACGGATCGAGCGGCCCGGCGCCGTGAGCTGGGAATTTGGGGGTGCTCCCCCCCGCTCCGCTGTGGCCTTGGGCAAGTCACTTCGCCTCTTTGCCTCAGTTTCCTCATCTGTAAAATGAGGGTGGTGACCCTCGTGGTGCCGACCTACCTCCCTGGAGCGCGCTGAAGAGTACCGGCTCACGCTGCGCCGTTACCGGAGCACGGAGAGGATGCGTCCCCGTCCTCCCCCCATCCCACCACTCCGTTGTTTTGCTCCCGTTGTGGCCGTCCTGCTGACAGTAGATCCTCCAGTCCCATCCCGGTGCTGTGGAAGGAGCCGGTGGTGATGCACGTGGTGCTGCTCCCTGCGGGACAACCCTCTGCTGGGATGGATTTAGGGGGGGACCGCCTTATCCCCAAGGCCTCGAGGCCCCCCCCCCCCCCAGAGCTGCGGGCACCCCGCATCCGGCCAAGCTGTGAAGCAAAAGCCTTTTGTGCACATAAACCAAAAAGAGAAGTTTTACACTGAAACGCTATGGGGCGGAGCAGCACCCCTCCCTCCCCTTCCCCACCACTGTGCATGGGGACAGAGCCCTCCCTGCTGGCTGCTTTGGGGCAGGGGGGGGCTGTGGAGCACTCAGCCCCCCAATGTCTCTGTGTCAAATCCTTCCCTGTGAATTATTCCATGTGGAAACGCGATGGGAATGAGCTCTGCTCTGCTCTGCTCTGCTCTGCTCCCCCCACAGCACTGGTTCTGGGGGGGAGGGGGGGGTGCAGCCCCACATTCCCCCCCCCCCCCCCCTGCAGCGCACCCCGAAGGATCCCCATCAAGGAACGAAGCAGGAAGAAGAGCGGAACGCGTTGCTGTCTAACCTCCTTGTTAAGTTAATCGTAGGTACTGACCTCCTGATATTTAAGTGTTTACTATCTATTTGCTGTAAAGTTTTGTATATTTTGTAAACTTCCCCCCCCCCCCCATCCCGCTCTCCCCTCTCCCCCCCTCCCCCCCTCAGATCGTAGATGTCTAAAATCGTTGTACATCGGGTTCTTTTATACTCCATTGTTCAGCACAAAGTGTGGTTTTTTATTTAGAATAATAAAAATGGAAAACATTGACCTCTCATGCTGCAGTCCTTTATTAAAAAGATTCTTTATGAGATGGGAGCAGGGGCTGGGGGGTGCGGGGGGCAGCTCTGCACGGGGGGTGGCTCTGGGGGGGGGGGGCACAGGTGTGTTAGATTTCCCAAAAATGGGTTGAATCAGTAAAATATAGCAACGTGCTCGTGTGTGGACTTGGAATACGTCGCTGCGTGGCTATGCCATGCGCCTGCTGGCTTTGCTGTTGTGTGCTCAACTTCATTCCTGCAATGAAAATGAGTTGGGGGGGCTGCCCCAGCCCTGGCGTGCAATGGGAGAGCAGCGGGTGCTGTGTGCTGGAGGGGGAGTGGGGGGCTGCTCCTGCTGCTCCGTGCCAGGGGTTCAGTGCAGACCCAGTGCATGGAACCCCCCCCAGCACATCCTGCCCTGTGCTCCACGGGGCGGTGAGCATCCTGTCCCTGGATCCGGTCCGATTTGCTTATGCTTCACTTTCTTGGGCAGCTCAAGGCCTTCAGATGGATGAATTCCCTCCGGTGGCACTTTCACCTTCCCCTGCCCAGGGCCCAACCCACACACGGTGCATGACTGAGCAGAAGCGTGGCTGGGAGGGACTTTGGATGCTCTTGACTTCTCGCCCTTGGGGGTCCTGTGCTGCCGAATGCAGATGGGACCCCCTGCTCTCACCCCAGTGATGTCTGAAGGATGAAGATGACCAGCTCTGGGTCTGAGACGTCGCATTGTAAAGCTGTGCTGAGTTGTTCCTCCCTGCTGCAGTTCAACACTGTGCTGCGTCAGCACCCCGCACCGCAGCGCCTTCGTTTGAGCGATGCCGGGCTCTGTGCTGGGTGCTGGTGTGGGAGCTGTGTTAAAGCAGTGGATTTTGTCCCCATCCTGCTCGAATGGCATCGGAGCAGGAGGGCAGTGCTCATCCCACAGTGGGGTTCAGACATGAGCTGAGGGCTGCAGAGCGCGTGGTGCTGCGTGGGATCGGGGCACACCGAGCAACGCATCCATTGCTACAAGCATTTCTCTAGGAAAGCAGAACATCTCTCTTTCTCTTGTTCTTACTTGGGCTAAATAGGTCTGATAGTGCTCAGAGGTGACACGTCCACGACTCCTAATGGGCACATCGCCCTCACCTTCAGAGCGCGGTGGGCGGCCGACCAGAAAGCAAAGCACCCACTGGACAGCGTGCCCATGGGGAGCTGCCCGGCCCCTCGCCCACCTCGGGTAGGCACCCCGCTCCCTTTTAGCTGGGTGCACCACCATCCTTTGCGATGACGACGGAGTGCTGCGTGGAGGAGGAGGAGCCCTCTGCACCCTTCTGCCCGGCTGCATCCTTGGGGACGTACCTGACCACGGCCGAGATGAGTTTGCTGCGGAAGCTTTTGCTGAGGAAGTTGTAGAGGATGGGATTGAGGACGCAATGCAGCAGCGTGAGGCAGTCGATGATGTCGTAGAAGAAGTAGAGGAAGTGGGCAAAGGAGCAGTGCAGGACGATGTGGGTGCCGTCCAGGGTGAGCAGCGTGAGCAGGACGTGGAAGGGCAGCCAGCTGAGCAGGAACGCCGCGATGTAGGCGTAGATGAGCAGGCAGTGCCTCCCCCCCTCCGGCTTGGAGCGCCGGACGAGCCGCGCCGTCAGCACATTGAACACCGCGATGATGGGGAACGGGATGAGGAACCCCACGGCGGTGGTGGCCAAGCTGACCGCCAGCGCCCACTCATCGTAGGTCTCGAAGGGGGCCATGAAGATGCAGACGGGGTCCCCAGTGTTCACCAGCTGCATGTGGGACACCTCCACGAAGGGGATGGCTGCTGCCAGGACCCAGACGCAGGCGCAGATGACGCGGCGCGCGCGGTGCTGGTGCCGGTGCCAGAAGGGCGAGGAGCCGCGCAGCGAGACGTAGCGGTCCACGCTGAGGCAGGTGAGGAGGAAGATGCTGGCGTACATGTTGGCGAAGTAGAAGTAATGCGTGAAGCGGCAGAGGAAGCTGCCCCAGAGCCAGGTGTAGTCCAGCATCACCTCCAGCATCCAGACGGGCAGCGAGAGCAGCACGCCGAGGTCGGCGATGGCCATGTGCAGCACGTACAGGTTCACCAGGCTCCGGCTGCCACGCGTCTGCCAGTTCACCCAGACCACCAGCAGGTTCTCCACCAGCCCCACCACGAAGATGGCGAGGTAGAGCACGAAGACGGCCACGCGCTTGGCGTTCTCATCCAGGCTGAACTCGCAGGCAGTGTAGGTGTAGTTGAGGAGGTGGAACAGCTCCGACAGGTTGTGGTACTCGCCGAACTCGCTGGGGGCGGCGGGCGTCTCGCTGGGGGCTGCCGTCGGCTCGGCCATGCTGGGAGCTGCAGGGAAAGGGAAAGCGGTGAACCGCGGAGCGCTCGGCGGTGCTGGGAGCCCCCCCGGCTGATCAACCTCGAAGACCCCCACGGGGTCACACCTCTCCGCGGCTTTCTGCCCACCCTAATGACGGCCAATTGCAGCACCGGGGCGTGGGACGCAGATCCAGCTGTGGCTGTCAAACCGCTCGCCGGGTTCTGCTTTACATCCCTCCGCCTTTCTGCCCTGAGGGATGTTACCGAGAGCCCTCAGACCCCTCCAGAAACAGCAGCTCTTATTTATGAGGGGAGGGGCTGCCGGGCACAGCCTTCATTTGGCCACGGGAAAAGATCAAAACGAATCAAGCAGAAAATCTGAGCAGCGCAGCTGGGAAACAGTCGAAAACCAGCGGGTCTCTGCCGGCGCAGCTCAGCTCTCTGAGCTTCTGAGGCTCTTTTTAATCCTACGGGATTTTATTCCAGAGTGCCGATTCCCACATCGTCCCTTTAAAAGATCCCTCGGCGGATCCCGGCGCGGCCCCAGCCCTGCGCGCACGGAGGACCCGACCCCGGGGCTGCCGACGGAACGGCCGCACCGCACGGCACCGCAGACCCCCGCAGCTCTACCCGAAGCCCCGGGGCTGCGCCGCGCTCTCCGCCCGCAGTGGCGGTGGGATCTCGGGGTGCGCGGACGCGGCTCACCGGGGGGTGCGCGGAGCGATCCTCGCGGTGCGGCTGCGGGAGCTGCTCTGGGCGTACGGGGCTGCTCTCCAGGCTCCCACCCCGCAGGAAATGAGTGCGGCAGCCCCGTATCCTGAGGCGGCCCCGGGACGCGGTGTGTGCCCGAGGGCGGTGCGTTGGGGCGGCGGGGGAGGGTGGGGGGCAAGGACAGGTGCTGCCCTCGGTGCTTGGGGGGTCCGCAGCGCATCCATCCCCGCCCCATGAGGGATGTGGGGGCACGGAGCCGTGGCGGAGCGTGGCCGGGTATGGCTGGGGGGAACGGATCCCCGGAGCTGGGAGTCCGTGGGATGGGGTGGGCTGAGAGGACCGCGCTGTGCCCGTCCGTGCTGCGATGCGCGGAGACCCTCGGGTTCTTCGCTGGGGAAAGGTGACAAAAGCAGCACAGAGCGGCTCGGCACGGCACGGCACAGCCCGGCACGACACGGCACGGCACAGAGCGGCACAGCGTGGCACAAGACAGCATTGGCACGGCGCAGCTTGGCACGGCAGCGTGGCACAGCACAGCACTGAGGGGTCGGGACGTTGCACCCCCCCGGGTGCCGTCTCTGCCGTCGGAATGAAGCACACATCCATCCTCAGAGCAGCTCCTCTGCCCGGCAGCAATTAATCAGCGGACAACAGCGGGGCAGCGAGCAGGGGAAGGGAGGGGGCTCAGCCTTGCCCCGCGTTGGGGGCTGATAGGCAGAACGTTTTTGCCTCGGGCTGCAAATCCTGCAGAACAATTGCAGGAAATCTCCTTTACAAGTGCAGACAAGACATCGCGACCAACAATCGCTCGGAAGGAAGGCACGGAGGGAACAGGGAAGCGCGTGCACTGATAAGTGAGCGCTCTCTCAACAACGGGAGGGCGGCCAAAGAGCAAGCAGGTACCGACCCACGGGATTCGCTGTTTGCAAACAAGAACCGGGCGCTGCTTTGCCCCACGCCGGGGATGCCATGGGTTGGCATCGCTCTCCTGAAAGAGGTGCATGAGGTCCGGCTGGATGCGCTGCGTGCTGGGAAGCTCCTGGCGTTGGCGTTTTGCTTCCCGGGGGCACAGGAAAGGAGCAGCTCGGAGCTCCGGTGGTGGTGGCACAACAGAAGGGCTGCGCGGTGTACCTGGGGGGGTGGGCGGCAGCTCCGTTCCTCCGAGCTCTGCTCCATCAGCACCGAATTGGGATGCTCAGAAGGCACCTCACCGACCGCATCGTCCCAGCGTGCTGAGACTTCCCCCCCTTCCCCCAGGGCCCCATTTGTTTGGAGATTGATGGGATAAGGGGCCCCTTCCTCTCCGGAAGGGCCGTGCTCAGAGGCCCCGGGTTGGGGTGGAGGGGCCCCAGGGAGCTCAACGTGTGTGTGTGTGTGTGGGGGGGGGGGGGTGCAGAGAGGCAAAACCCCGTGGGAACTTCTACCCCAAGGAGCTGAATCTGCAGCCACCGCTCCGTCGGGTTTTGCTGTTGGCAGCGCTGCTCCGAGTCCAGTGCCCTCCCCACACTGCCCCCCTCCACCCCCGCACTCTGCAGCCCCCTCAGGGCCACGCAGGGACTCGATGCTGTGCCGCCTGCTGGGACGCTGCACCCAGCAAACCCGCTGGAAGGCTCTGCCTTCGCACGAGGGCTCCTCGCCCCGCACACCCCGCATCGCCCCGCATCGCCCCGGTCCAGCACGAGCTCAGCCCCCGCACGCGTCAGCGGGAGAAGGGACGCGGGTGGGTGGGCGGCGCGGGGCTGTGCTGATCGCTGCTCAGTCCTGCAGGCAATTGCACAGCCTCGGGGGCCCATCTCCCAAATCGTCATCGCTAATTATCCTTTAATTAGAGGTACGAAGGATGCGTGAGTCACCGCCCACACATCTGATGTGCCGAAGCAGAGCAGCTCCCATCGGTGCCAGCGGACCCCGAGGGTGCAGAACGGGGGCAAATGGAGCTGGGAAGGGGGGGATTCTGGGGAGGGGGCTTTTCCTCTCCTGTGCTGAAGGTGCAGCGGAGGGTGGAGTTGATTGCAGCCCCCGGCAGATGCGGGAGGTGGGAGCTGGGAAGAAAAGCACCCAACGCGCGAGGACGGCAAATGCACGGGGGGAGGTGGGTGCTGCGTTAGGGGTGGGCTGTCGGAGGGGCTCTGGCACGGCTGGAGCAATGCAGCCGGGCTTTGTGCCCCTCCACCCGCAGCCCCAATGCAGGGGGAGCTCAGAGGGCACAACGGCTGCCGGGGAAGGGAAAAATGTGTTTAATGAGGTCCTGCACCCTCAGGAGCCCCGCGGGCAGCAGGGAACGGGCTCAGGGCTGTGCTCAAGGACCCGTGGGTGTCCCGCAGTCCGGTTTTGGCATCACGAAGGAGACGAAGGCATCTGGGTGCCCCCAGCTGCAGAGGATGGCAAAGTGGGCAACGGGCTGTGCGGGGTGGGGGCTTGGCAGCGCCGTGCCGACTGCTCCCCGTGGGCACAGCACAGCCTCAGTGCGCTGCCGAGGGAAGGGGCACGGCTCAATCACACCGCGCAGGGAGGAGGAGGTCACCTTTATTCAGCAGCAAACAGTTTGCCAGGCGCGGCGGCGCTGCGCGGTGCGTGCTGACGTGGGATCTCAGGTGTGGGGTGATGGCAGCTCTGCCCGCACTGCCTCAGGCACTCCGGGCAGGTTTGGGGGAGGACCAGGCGAAGAAGGCGTCGGTGAAGGCAGAGGGCATGTAGCTGAGCGGGATGTAGAGCAGCTTGGCATCCCAGCCAGCTGCATAGCGGCAGCGCGGGTAGCGGCTGGTCAGGGCGTGCTCCATGCAGTCGGTCACCAGCGAGAGGTTGGGGCTGCACTTCTTCTGCATCTCTCGCATGGATGCCAGGACTGGGGGCAGAGGGAGGGGACAGGCGCTGAGCTCGTGTCAAAGGGACCGAGAGGCCCCGGTGGGTCCCGGCGCAGCTCAGCGCTGCGGTGCCGGGTGGGCTCTGGGGATGCACTCACAGTCCTGCAGGTATTTGTCCCCGTAACTGGCTTTGGTTTCATCAGACAGCCTCTCCCAGGCTCTGAGGAAGTTCTTCTCCAGGGTTGCGAGGCTGGTGATGCCCGTCTTGAAGTAGCCCGGCTCGATGATGCTCACCTTCACCCCGAAGTGCCGCATCTCAAGCCTGGAAGGCAGCGATGCCATGGGATGGGAGCAGCAGTGTGGTGTGGGCTGCGTGGGGACGGCCTCGCTCCGGGCCGCAGCGGGGAAACCCAACAGCAAAACGCATCCCGAGCAGCCCAGCACGTGGCCGGGGCGGTGAACGAGCAAACATTCACCGCAAGGGGACGGGATGGGGTCAGGGCAAACATTGGAGCCGTTCCACGGGACGCACAGCGGGGCAAGGTCCGAGCAGCGGCGTGCCCTGCCCGGTGCCAGCACCACAACGCTGCCAATCGGAGCCTGGAGAGGCGCAGCCGCGTGGGGAGCACAGGACTCACCGGAGGCTGTCGGAGAAGGCCTCCACGCCGAACTTGGAGGGGCAGTACCCCCCCCCGAAGATGGAGAGCCGGCCCACCACGCTGGCCACGTTGACCACGCGGCCCCGCGCCCGCTTCACCAGCGGCAGGAGGCTGAGCGTCACCTCGATCAGCCCCACCAGGTTGACGTTCAGCACCGCCACGAAGTCTTCCTTCCTCAGCCACTCGTTGGGGGCGGTGGGGATGGCGATGCCGGCGTTGTTCACCAGCCCCCACAGCCCTGCAATAGGGCCGGGGTGAGCCGGGACCCCCGCCGTGCCGCCCCTCCCGGCCCGGACCCCCTCCTACCTCTCTCCCCGACGCGCTCCTGCACCCACGCGGCTGCGGCGGCGACGCTGCTGCTGGACGTGACGTCCAGCAGGACGGTCTGCAGGCGCGATGAGGCGGCCGCCCGCAGCCGCGCGGCCCCCGACTCCGTCAGGCAGCCCGCCAGCACCCGCAGCCCCCGCGCGTCCAGCTGCCGTGCCAGCAGGCTGCCGAAGCCCGAATCGCAGCCCGTGATCAGCACGAACTTCTCCTCCAGGCCGGGCACCGTCTGCCGCTCGCGGTGCCAACGCCGCAGCAGCCACAGCCCCAGCAGCGCCAGCAGCCACAGCCACATCGCGGGGCGGCGGCAGCAGCAGCGGCACGAGAAGAAAGGAGGTGGAGGCGGCCGGGACTCGCTCGGCACAGCGGGGATACCGCAGCAAAGCGCGGAGCAGCGGGGCCCGAGTGCTGGCTCCGGCCGTGCTGACCTTGGACCGGCCAAACCCCGCGGGGCCGGTCTGGGAGCAGCGCTGTGCCAGCTCAGCTGAACGCGGGGCCGGGCAGCGGCTCAGCCCGTCCTCCTGCGTCCCATGCTTTGAAACCCCATCCGTGGCCCCCGGCCTCGCTCTCGGCCCCTTGGCAAAGCCACCCCTCGTCGGCACGGAGCGTCCATCCCGCTGCCCTCGAGCCACGCCGCGGATGCTGCCCCACACGTGTGGGGAGTCGAAGGGGCTCCGCTCCCGGCGCTCGGGGCGGGACGAGGTCGGGACGCAGAGGGAGGAGGCACCGCGCGGCCGGCGCTCCGGGCGGGGACCGGCTCGGTGCCGGGGCTGAGCCGCGCGGGCGTCCCCGCCCCTCCGCTCCGGTGCCCCGACGGCCGGCGCTGCGCTGAGCCGAGCAGCGCCGTTCCGGGCGGGGCCGGACTACATCTCCCAGCGACCCGCGGGTTCGTTCGGCCCCGCCGCTTCCCTCCGCTTCCCGCCATGGCGCCGTTCGAACCGGCGGCGCTGCCGGAGCTGCTCCCGGTGTTCTACCGCCGGCTCTTCCCGCACGGCGCCTACGGCCGCTGGCTCGGCTACGGCGGCGGTGAGCGGCGGGACCGGGCGGGGTGCGGGGAGGGGAGTGCGGGGCCGGGACAGCGCACCGGCGGGGTCCACGTGCCCCCCAACCCCCCCGACCCGCTCCGCACCCCCGCAGTGGAGAAGAACTACTTCCAGCTGCGGGAGTTCTCCTTCACGCTGCGAGACGATGTGTACGTGCGGTTCCAGTCGTTCGGCAGCCCGCAGGAGCTGGAGAAGGAGCTGCAGAGGACCAACCCCTACAAGATCGACATCGGGGCCGTATATTCGCACCGCGTGCGTCCCCCCCTTCCACCACCAAACTCCTCGGTGGCTGCGGGAGGACAACGGGGTGACCCCTCTGCTAACCCCGCAGCCCAGCCAGCACAACACGGTGCACCTCGGGGCGTTCCAACCCGTGGAGAAGGAGCTGGTGTTCGACATCGACATGACCGACTACGACGACGTCCGGACGTGCTGCAGGTCCCTTGTGGGGGGGGGGGCGGGGTGGGGACGAAGACACGGGGGTGGGTTGCAGCCCCATAGAGCCGGGATGGCCGCGGGGGATGCATGGCACCCATCTGACCGCTGTGCTCCGCCCGCAGCTCGGCTGACATCTGCTCCAAGTGTTGGACTCTGATGACCATCGCTGTCCGTGTGATCGACCGCGCGCTCGTGGGTGAGGGATGCGGGGATCCCTCATTGTGATGCCTTCAATTGGGTGTGGGGGAGCGCTGCTGTGGGCTTGGAGCAGGAGCAGAGGGTGTGCAGGTGCCCGGCGTGCTCCCCCAGCCCCACTGTCCCCCATAGAGGACCTGGGCATGAAGCACCGCTTGTGGGTGTACTCAGGAAGGAGAGGTGTCCACTGCTGGGTCTGCGACGACGCCGTACGCAAATGGTCCCCAGCGCTGCGTGCGGCTGCTGTGGAGTACCTGAGCCTGGTGAAGGTGGGTGTACGGAGAGGGGGGGGGGGGTTGTGCTGCCCACCTGCTTGGGCTGACCACGCTGTCCTTCCCAGGGCGGAGCTGAGACGGTGAAGAAGGTGAACCTCTCGGAACCCGTGCACCCCTTCATCAGGTGGGTGGGGATGCTGCTGCCCGGTGCGGAGCTGATGGCCGTGGGGTGCTGAGCTTCTCCATCTGCTCCGCAGGCGGTCGGTGAACGTGGTGGAGAAATACTTCGAGGCGTACGCACTGCAGGGCCAGGACATCCTGGGCAGCCCCGAGCGCTGGGACAAAGTGCTAGCCCTGGTCCCAGAGGGTATCCTTCCAGCTGGTCGTCTCGGGGTGGGGTTCTTGTTGGCTGTGATCGGCCTTAACAGCCCGGCAGAGCACCGTGAGCTGCTGCAGAGTGAGTTCCCTAAGAAGCGTGACTCAGGGCAGCGCTGGGAGCTGCTGAAGGGCCGCATGGAGCGGACGCGGGTGAGTGAGTGGCTGTGGGGCGGCTGTGGGGTGGCTTGTGGGGCGGTGCTGCCCCTTGACCACCTGTACCCGCAGCGGGCAGCAGGCAGTGGGAAGGGCACGGCATGCTATGCGGACTGGGAGATCATGCTGCAGTACTGCTTCCCACGGCTCGACATCAACGTCAGCAAAGGCATCGGGCATCTCCTGAAGAGCCCCTTCAGCGTCCACCCCAAAACAGGTGGGTCCGTGTACCCCAATACGGGGGGTCCAGCTGGTTGTGGGGTCAGCACCCCGCACTGGGCAACCCGGGCAGCACCTCTGTCTCTTGCAGGCCGCATCTCGGTGCCGCTGGACCTGCAGAGGTTGGATGACTTCGACCCATTCGCGGTGCCCACCATCAGGTCCGCACATTGGGCCGGTGCGGGGGGAGCCCCGGCTGTGGGCAGCCCCCCCACGTCCCTCCCTTCCCTGCAGCTCGCTGTGCCAGGAGCTGGATGCAGCTGGAGACGATGCAGAGCAGGAGGACGGCGAGGAGACGGAGCCGAAGCGGCGGATGCGGGGTGAGCGGGGCTGGGGGCAGGGTGGTGGGTTAATGGCGGGGGGGGGGGAGGGGCCGGCCGGGTGGGGGTTTCAGACCCGGCTCCCATTCACCCCCAACTCCTCAGACTACCGGCGGACGCAGCTGGCACCCTACGTGAAGACCTTCGAGCAGTTCCTGGAGGAGATGGAGCGCGGGCGGCGCGGAGAGCGGCTGCGGAGGAGCGGTGAGCGCTGGGGACCCTCCGCTCTCAGCTGCTCTTTTATTGTTTGATCTTCTCTAAAACCCCATTTCTGCTCTTTCCCAGACCTGCAGGGAGAGTTCTGACCACGCTGCCGGCAGCCCCTGTCCTTGGGAGGCCGTTGATTGACGTCTGCTGCTGCTGCTGTGGGGCAGGAAGAGCGACCCCCCCACACCCCCCCGGTTCCCTTCTCACTTCTTTTTATGCTTTTTGTACTTTTTGTATCCGAAATCCATTAAAGGGCGCTGCTCAGCCCCGTGTCCGCGTCCTTGGGCTGCGGGGGCGGAAGGGATGGGGCTCCCGCGGGACAAAGCGCCGCTGCGGAGCGGGGCACAATTCCCGTTCCCGGGGAACGGCTCCCGTTCTCGTGGCCCGGAACATCCGAACGTGGCCCGGAACGCCCGAGCGCAGCCGGCGGGGCGGGCGGGCGGGCGGAAGTCCTCAGCTCCTCTCCCCCGGAAGTGATTATCTTTCCGGAAGTCGCGCCTTCCGCCGCTTGGTCTCTTTCTGCCGCCATCTTGGGCTCCGCTTCCCGTACAGTGAGTGTCGCCGTCGCCATCCGCCTCCATCCGCGACCGCGTGGGGCCGGGAGCGCGGCCGAGTCGGGAGGGAGCGCGGGAGGGCGGCGGCGGAGCGGTCGGCGCCGTCGGTGGGGCCGGGGCGGCTCCGAGGGGACGGCTCCGCGCGGCGGGGGGAGGCGGTCGAGGCGGCTGAGGCCGCGGCCGGGCCGGGGGGAGGCGGGAGAGCCGCGTAGGCCGCTGCCGACCCGAGCCGTGGGGCGGCGTGGGATCCTCTCCCGTCTGCTCCATGCCGGGTCCGCGCTGTCGTTACCGGCACGGACAGCAGCCGGGCGGCCCTCGGTACCGGTTGATCTCTGAGCACCCGGTGTGCGGTGGCATTAAGGCCCATTGCCGGCGTCTGAAGGCGGCCCTTCGGGCACTTTTCGAGGCGGCCGCGAGTCCGGTGTGTTTGGTTTTTTTTCCCCTTATCCACGCAGAAATGCCTGGCGAAGCTACAGAAACCGTCCCGGCCACAGAGCAGGAGCTGCCGCAGCCACAGGCCGAGACAGGTGAGCCGGGGGCCCGGGCTGGTACTGGGGGAACCGCTGGGCCGTGAGCCCCCGGGAGGGGGGAAGCAGCAGTGGGGCGGCTGAGGGCAGCGCTGCAGGCTGTGGGCTGCCCTGGGGCTCACTCAGTCCCAGCCCAGCCTCGGCCGGTTGGGCCCGGCAGTGTTTGTGGCCCTGGGTTGCAACATGGGCACCTCTCGTCTGCCTTCGTATCGCTGTGCTGCTCAGTGCGCCCAGGTAAAAATCTGTGTGTGCTTTGTGCCCGTGTGCCTGGTATAACATCTTCAAAGGCAGGAGTTACTTTTAGAGGAAGCTTTTCTCACCAAAATTGGTTTTTTTTTTTTGTCTCTGCACGCTGAGGGAGGTGTTGCATCATCTACATGAATGTGGCATGAAAACACACGCGGGGAACGCGTGCAGTGCGTGATGGGCAAATAGGTGATGTGGCCAAGGGTGTGGGAGAGGTGGGACCACAGGAGAAGCTGGGGCAGCCTGAGCAGTCAGAAGCTGCTGGCAGGGAGTGTTCTTTGCCAGGCAGTGGCCTCCTGGCTCCTGGAGCAGCTTGAAGTAATGGCTGCTGTGTGACAGCTGTGGCCGGGGGCAGCTGCTCTGTTCCCTGTCAGGCATAGCTGGGATTCCTGCGGCTCGGTTGCATGCCAGGGGCTTGTGTCCCTGGGGCCTCCTCCTGGGGCGCTGTGCTTCCCTGGGTCACCTTCTGTCAGGGCTGTCCTGCTCTCAAATCTCTCACGGCGTCGTGGAGGTTGGGAGAAGTTGATCCCTGGCAGCGTGCGCTCAGCTGCCAGCTCTGTGACAGTGCTGTCCCCCGCCCTGGGGGGTGGTGAGGCAGAGGAGGGCTGGTGGACCCCTCTTGGTGGTTGTGGAGGTGGAATGGTGTTGTGTTGTCCTGTCTGTGCTGAGCCAGCCCTTCTGGGGCCAGGCCAGGCAGGAAGACGGACTTTGGAGGGCTCTGGTGCAGGGTGGGAATCTTCAGTGGCTTCCTTTGGCTTTCATCTCATGCTTCAGAGGTTAGCTGGGGTGTGTGGGAAGTTTGTGATGGTCAGCACGGAGGTCTCTGTGCAGGGCAGGGCTCCAGCCTTTAGCATGCATGTGGTCTGGTCACAAGAGGCATTGCAGTCTGTTTATTGTAAACATCCCTTAACAAATTACACATGGTTTGCAAGAGTCCCACACTCCACGTTTGTTTGTGGAAGTGGCTGCTGGAGAAGGAGGGGTTATTTGTGGGGCTGATTGCAGGGCGGCCTCACGCCGTGCTCTCTGCTGTGGGTGGGTGAACGAACAGAGAGGGCTGGGCAGATTTTTTTCTTCAGAGAGCGGAGTTGTTCTTTCTGCTTGTTCAGTACAGGGCCGGGGGCCAGCTTGCTCTTGGCAGGACACGCTGCTCCTTTTTGAAGTGTTTATGGCTTCCCCCAGAGCTGAAGTTTCCTGGTGCACGCTGGTTGTCCTGGTCAGTGGCTGGAGCATCCAGCACAGCAGCTGCAGGCTCCTCTGCTGCCCTGCATTTTGGAATAGCTCGGGGTCAGCGGGGTGTTAGAAACATCTTCTGAGCTGTGGTTCTTGGGGAAGAGAAAGTGAGCCCACCTGAAGATGAAGCTGCTGTGAGTCTTTCCTGTGTGCGTTGCTGCTTTGGATGACAGAAAGGTGAGGAGTGGAGTACCTGACTGGCTCTAGTCTTAATTTGGGAAAAATAGAGCCCTCCTGTGGGTGATCCATGTGAAGTGGCTCCTTCCTGCAGGACAGCAGGCAACAGTCAGCACCCAGAAGGGAAAAAGGAGGATATCTGCTCTAGTCACGTGGCTGCAGCTCTGTGATCTGGGCTGGGACGCTCAGCCCTTGGCAGGAGGCCTGGCCGCATGCCCCGTCCTGTCTGCGTGTCGCAGTGGGTGTGCAGGGCTGTGCTGCCCACAGAGCCAGTTCTGCTTTCCTGACCGGCGGTGCTGGTTGTGCTGGTCTGATCAGTGCTGCTGCCGTGGGCTCACACACCGCCTCTCCCCCGCCCCGGGCTCCTTCGGTTCTGTGTCAGGCTTTGGGAATGGCCCAACTGGAGGGCAGGACCTGCTGCATGGGACGGGACGGTGAGCGCTCCCAATGTGTGGTAACAAACTGTCCTTCTCCCCGTTCAGTTCCAGCTGCCCTCCCTCCTGCAGCCCCTGCTGCCTCTTCTCCTGCCGCAGCGCCAGGTACTCAGACCTCCTCGTAACACCCCGTGTGTCACATTAACCACAGTGTGCTGTTCTGGATGTTTGTGGTTGCATTAACCCTCGTGGTGTACAGAGGGAGGATTCTGGGTCCTGGCCCTGTCCTGTGCTCAGAGGAGCCAGGTAGGCCTCCACCTGCTGCTCCTGGGGAGGCTGTTGGGGGAGGCTGGCTGCCTGCCTGCTGCTCTCCAGCTCAGTCTGTGTCATCCCCGAGCCAGGGACTGCTGCCCAGTGCTGGTGGGTGTGCTGGAGCAGTGCTGCCCAGGGTGGGATCCCTGAGAGCCGTCGGGGCAATTTGCACTGGGCTTTTCCCCAGAGCCCCTATCCTGGGGGCTGGAGATGTGGAGAGCCCAGAGCCAGAAGACAAAGGACTGGTTGTTGTGGGTGTGTGTGTGCTTCTTCCTGCCCTGCCCTCATTTTCTTTTTTTCTCATGGGTTCATTTTGTTTCTTTCCTTCAGCTGTTCTTCCTGCTGCTCATTCCCTGCCTCTGACTCCAGCCCTGGGCCCAGCTGCCCAGGCTGTTCCTGCAGAGCCACCCAGCTCTGCCCCAGCTGTGCCCCCAGCCCCTCTCTCCCCTGTTGTGGTCCCAGCTGCAGCAATTCCTGTCTTTTCTGCCCCTCCCCAGCCCTCTGCCCCAGCTCTGCCCCTCCCAGTTACTTCTTCCCCTCCTCCAGCTCCAGTTCCACCATCCCCAACTGGTTTTGCTGCCCAGGGTTCTCCAGCACCTGCTGCTGCCCCAGTCAGCCCAGTATCTCCAGGACTCCCAGTCCCAGCATCTCCAGTTCTGGCTGCACTTCCTGCTGCAGGGCAGGCAGCCACCCCAGCAGCCCCCCCATCTCCAGTGAGTCCTGGCTGTCTCCCAGCTGCTCTCATGCCTCCTGTGAAAGTCTCTGCTCCTCCCAGCCCCACTGGAGCTGCAGCCTCAGCCCCTCACCCTGCACCTCCCAAGAGCCCCGGGGCAGCCCCAGCTGCTCTGCCCCTGGCACCCCCCCCAGCAGCAGCCCCTGCAGGTGCCACAGCTCCTCCCCAGAGCCCCCCTGCGATGCCAGTGCACCCTGCTGCACCCCTGCCTCCTCCAGCTGCTCCTCTGGGCCCAGCCCTGGCAGCCACCATCTCCCCACCCATCTTTCTGTCTGCCCCCATGGCACTGGCCCCTCTGCTGCCGGGTGGTACAGTCCCCTGCAGCGCTGCTGCTCCCCTGCGGGGCTCCATGTCTGGTACTCCCATCTGCCCACTGGCTCCAGCTGCTCCTTCTGGGACCATGACCTGTCCTGTGGGCCCTGCCCTGGCAGCCCCTGGCACCCCTGCAGTTCCCCATTCTGTGGTCAGGCCACCCCCTGGGAGCCCAGTTCCAGTGACAGCCCCTGTCCTGCCCAGCCCATCCCCAGCACCTGCCTTGTCCCCCTCAGGGCCACCACCAGCAGCAGCAGCTCCAGTTAAAGCAGCGCCAGCGATCCCCGTCTCACTGCCAGCTGCTGTGACTGCTGCTCCTGCCAGCCCCGTGCCTGTCACACCAGCAATGGCAGCTCCAGCCACCCCTCCTACCGCCAAAGGAGCACCCCAGAGCCCAGTACCTGGTCCCCTGGCTCCCTCTGCCCCTGCTGCACCAGCTCCTGTGGTTCCTCCAGCTGCCCCCGCTGCCACCAAAGCAGCACCCCAGATCCCAGTCACCACCCCGTCTGCCCCTGCTGCTGTGGTTCCTGCAGCTACCCCAGCTACCCCAGCTCCAGCTGCCCTCACTGCCAACAAAGCGGCTCCCAAGAGCCCTGTTGCTGCCACTCCAGCTCCGACAGCTGCCCCTGCTGCCACCAAAGCAGCTCCCCAGAGCCCCATTGCTGCCCCCTCTGTTCCTGCTGCTGTGGTTCCTGCAGGTACCCCAACTCCAGCTGCTCCTGCTGGCACCAAAGCAGCTCCTCAGAGCCCTGTCAGTAGCCCCTCTGTTCCTGCTGCTGTGGTTCCTGCAGCTTCCCAAGCTGCAGCTTCCCCTGCTGCCAGCAAAGCAGCTCCCCAGAGCCCTGTTGCTGCCCCCTCTCCCCCTGCTGCTGTGGCTTCTGCAGGTCCCACAAATCCAGCTGCCCCTGCTGCCACCAAAGCAGCTCCCCAGAGCCCCGTTGCTGCCACTCCAGCTCCGACAGCTGCCCCTGCTGCCACCAAAGCAGCTCCCCAGAGCCCCGTTGCTGCCCCCTCTGCTCCTACAGCTGCCCCTGCTGCCACCAAAGCAGCACCCCAGAGCCCCGTTGCTGCCCCCTCTGCTCCTGCTGCTGTGGTTCCTGCAGGTCCCCCAACTCCAGCTGCTCCTGCTGCCAACAAAGTGGCTCCCAAGAGCCCTGTTGCTGCCACTCCAGCTCCGGCAGCTGCCCCTGCTGCCACCAAAGCAGCTCCCCAGAGCCCTGTGGCTGCCACTCCAGCTCCGGCAGCTGCCCCTGCTGCCACCAAAGCAGCTCCCCAGAGCGCAGACACTGCCCCCTCTGTCCCTGCTGCTGCGGTTCCTGCAGCTCCCCAGGCTGTAGTTGCCCCTGCTGCCAACAGAGTGGCTCCCCAGAGCCCTGTTACTGCTGCACCAGCTCCTGCAGCTCCTCCAGCTGCACCCTCTGCAGCCAAAGCAGCTCCTGGGAGCCCAGCTGCTGCCCCCTCTGCCCCTGCCAGCTCCCCACCTGTCACACCTGTGCTGGCAGCTCCAGCTGCACCCCCTGCAGGCAAGAAGTCCCCAAAGAGCTCCGCTGCTGCTGCATCCTCTCCCTCTGCTGCAGCAGCTCCACCAGGTCCTGCAGCTCCAGTTGCCTCCTCTGCAGCCAAAAAGCCTCCGAAGGGCAATGCTGCTACCCCCTCTGCCTCTGCTGCACCAGCCCAAGCTGCCCCCACTGCAGCCAAAAAGCCCCCCAAGAGCCCTGCTGCTGCCCAGTCTGCTCCCTCTGCTCCTGCCGCAGCTCCAGCTGCTCCAGCTGCCCCTCCTGCAGCCAAAAAGTCCCCAAAGAGCCCCACTGCTGCCCCATCTGCTCCCCCTGCAGCTCCAGCATCTTCAGCTGCAGCCAAAGCACCTCCCAAGAGCCCCACTGCTGCCCCATCTGCTCCCCCTGCAGCTCCAGCATCTTCAGCTGCAGCCAAAGCACCTCCCAAGAGCCCCCCTGCTGCCCCATCTGCTCCCCCTGCAGCTCCAGCATCTTCAGCTGCAGCCAAAGCACCTCCCAAGAGCCCCACTGCTGCCCCATCTGCTCCCCCTGCAGCTCCAGCATCTTCAGCTGCAGCCAAAGCACCTCCCAAGAGCCCCCCTGCTGCCCCATCTGCTCCCCCTGCAGCTCCAGCATCTTCAGCTGCAGCCAAAGCACCTCCCAAGAGCCCCACTGCTGCCCCATCTGCTCCCCCTGCAGCTCCAGCATCTTCAGCTGCAGCCAAAGCACCTCCCAAGAGCCCCACTGCTGCCTTGGCAGCCCCTGCTGCTCCCTCTGCCCCCCCTGCTGCCAAGGCAGCTCCTGCCAGCCCAGCAGCCCCTGGCACGCTGCCTCCAGCTCCAGGTGCTGCTGCTTCAGCCCCAGGGGCTCCTAGTGCCCTCCGAAAGCCAGCAGCTGATCGTGCTACCCCCACACCCCAGAAAACAGAGGCCACCCCTCCTGCCTCCGCACCCGGGGGTAACATCACCCCTCCTGCCTCTTCTGTGCCAAATGCTGCCCCTGCCAAGAAGCAGCCCCCCACCACTAAAGGCAGCAAGCAGGGTCCACGTCCATCCCCGGCCAAGCCTGCTGTGAAAGCCCCCGTTCCTGCCAGCACTGCTGTTGATGACGATGATGACCTGCCCCCCCTGATCCCCCCCGAGGTGCCCGCTGCCGAGCCGCCGCTGCAGCCCATCCTGGTGGACCTCTCTCCCCGAGCAGTCGTGGCCCCTGCCGAGGCCCCTGCTCCTAAGCAGCCCGTCGTGAAGAATGACAAGGGTACTGCTGGTCAGCACAGTTTGCCGTGTGCATGGAGTGTCACTGGCTGCCCACTGGATACTAACCCAGCACGGGGCCCTGAGTGCCCCCCGTGTCGCTCGGTGCGTCCGCGGGTTTGCCGTGCTGAGAGCGGGGTGGGGGGTGGAGGGGTGGGGGCTGTCACTGTGCCATCACCTCTCCAGGGCTCGGCACGGTGCCTGCAGGCTGCTGTCACTAACAGCGTGTTCTCGGGCACGGAGCACGGTGTGACCTGTGTGGGTGCTGGGACTGCTGCCTGAGCTGGCTTCACGCTGGAACTTTGGGAAGAGCTGCTCCGTGCTGCGCCCAGCTGTGCGTGTCCGGATTTGGCTGTGGGTTTCCCACTGTCCATCCCCCAACAGAGCATAGCTGGGGGCTGTGCTGGTGCCTGGGCTGTTGGCATCACCCAGCAACCTGCAGAGTCCTTTGTCGCGGGCTCCTTTGTGCGTGGTGTGTACAGAGACTCTTTCCAGAGAAGGAAACGGGCCTGAACTTGGGCGGCAGCTGCATGAGAGAGCATTGAGCTCACCCTGCAGCCTGCTCTGCGGGCTGGAGACACACAGCTCTGCTTTGTGCACTCCTGCACGGCAGGCAAAGCTGTGCAGTGTTCTGGAAGGTACCGTGCACTGCAGGAGCTGGTGGAGAGGCCAACCTGAGTGTCCAAAATGCTGTTTTTGATGAGAGCTTTCAAACTAAGTACAGGTCATCCTGTCATCGAGTCACAGAGGGGTGCAGCAGCCCCAAGGGCCTGCTGGACTGGGTCTTGGTTCCATGCCGTGTCTCAGTGCCTGCTGCTGAACGGGTTTGAGGAGCTCTGAGAGCATTGCTGCTGACTCACAGCCCTGGGCAGCGCTGCCCTATCTGGGCCATGGCTCTGGCCTGGGGCCTTGGCATTGGAGCGGGCCTTTGGGCACACGCAGAGCTCTGGCAGCCCCACAGAGCACTGCCTGGCCTGTCACAAGCCCCTGGTGTGGCTTCTCTGGCTGCTCTCGGGCATCTTCGACTGTGGCGAGAGCCGGGAGGAGGCAGTGAGCTGGTGGCGCTGGCTGGCCCACTGCTGTCCCTGCTCGTGGCTGCAAGGAAAGCTCTTCCCACCGGGTGTTACTCAAGCACACTGACTGGAAATGCATTTCACTTGGAATTTTTTTAACTGTGTCAGCACCTGAAATCCCCAGCAACAGCTGACACTAAAGCATTAGGGTTCCGTGATCTTGCTGTGTCCCCTGGAGCTGCCTGCAGCTCCCAGCAAGGTGCTGAGCTGAGAACCACGACTTCTTCGTTTCTGCAGGGTCCGGAACAGAGTCTGACAGCGATGAGTCTGTACCAGAGCTCGAAGAGCATGACTCCACACAGGCCACGACACAGCAGGCACAGGTAGGGAGGGGTGCAAGCCAGCCACCCCCTGTGCCCCGTGGGGACAGATGGATGCCTTACACCCCACCAGCTCTGCATGGTTGTCACAGCACTCTCCTGTTTGCTCTCCTTGCAGCTTGCAGCAGCAGCTGAAATAGACGAAGAACCCGTTAGCAAAGCAAAACAGAGCCGGAGTGAAAAGAAAGCACGGAAGGTAAGGAGATGGCGGACGGGCAGACGTGTATGTGGGCAAGCCGTGGCTTTGGGGTCTGGCATATAACCCCCGAATGCTTGGTGTTTGCCTCGGGAAGCCATTCAAGGCAGCAGCTCCTCACCTCCAAGCCCAGCATTGCAGCAGCAGGGCTTGTGGGAGCTGCAAGAGGTTCGTACGACTTTTTGCCTTCATTAGACCCGTAGGCAAGGGAACGTCCCTGTTCACAGGCAAAAGCCTTTTGTCTGGAGTGGCTCCAGATCATGATGTGGATCCACAGCATGGATGGGACTTAAGAGTTTCCTCCTAGACTCTGTGCTGTGTCCGTCTGAAAACCTGAGAATGACCGATGAGGGGACGCAGCTCACGGGCTGGGCTGTCTCAGTACCTCTTCATCCCTTCACTTCTCTTTCTCATTTGTTTTTCAGGCAATGTCTAAACTCGGCCTCCGCCAGGTCACGGGAGTAACCAGGGTCACCATCCGCAAATCTAAGAACATCCTCTTTGTCATCACAAAACCAGATGTGTACAAGAGCCCAGCGTCAGACACCTATATAGTCTTTGGAGAAGCAAAGGTGAGCTGATTGCCACGCCAGGCAGCCACCCTCCTCCGTCTTCACAGCAGCAGGGGCAGGCTGCAGAGCTGTGAGGGGTGGTGGGGGTTTGTCCTTGCTTCCTGCACCCCTATTTGTGCCCTGGGGTGGTGCAGGCAGGCCCACAACCCACACCAACGTCTCGCATCCATGTGGGGCTGCTGCGTGTGGGCGCTGCTGAGCTCAGCCTCACCCGTCTGAGCCCGTGTGCTGCCGTCACGCTGCACAGACCTGGCCTCACTTCTGCTCCTTCCCTCCTCCAGATTGAAGACTTGTCCCAGCAGGCCCAGCTGGCGGCTGCCGAAAAGTTCAAAGTGCAAGGAGAAGCTGTCTCAAACATCCAAGAAAACACGCAGACCCCCACCGTGCAGGAGGAGAGCGAGGAAGAAGAGGTGAGCCTTCCCCAGATGGCCCTGCAGGGCTTCCCCATCCGTCTCCTGCCCGTGGTCCTGTTTCTGATGGGCAGGCAAGCAGGATTTGCGTGCAGGCACGCAGTTCTCCATCTGCCTCAATGGCAGAAGGGCGCGGATCCTTTGTAGGGCTGCACAGTGGGGGCTGCTAGGAGCAAACTGTGCTCAGCTGCAGTCAGACCTGGGCGCTGCCTCTTTAGGTTGACGAAACCGGTGTGGAGGTGAAAGATATCGAGCTGGTCATGTCCCAGGCCAACGTGTCCCGAGCAAAGGCAGTCCGTGCTCTGAAGAACAACAGCAACGACATCGTAAACGCTATAATGGTGAGCTGCTGTGTGCTGGGGGAGGGGGGGGGGGGGAGGTCTGCATCCCACATCCCACCCCTGTGCTGTGTTTGGGGTCCGGCCTTGGGGTGCGTTGCTGCCGTTGGGGGGGGCTGCTGACGCCTGTTTCTCTCTGCAGGAGTTGACGATGTAGCCGTCCGGAAGGAGGAGCCTTTTTTTTTTTTTTTTTTTTTTTTGGTATTTCAGAGAAAAGTTAAAGGATCCTAAATTTAAAATTTGTACTGTTTCTATCAGTTAATAAAAGTTAATTGATAGAGCCGCACTGAGTGAGGCCGCAGCTTCTCTTGGACGCGCGCGCCGCTGCCGCCCCCCCCCGTCTCCATGGCAACCGCCGGCTCCTCCCCCGCGGCGGCGTGCGCAGTGCGCATGCGCGCCGAGAAGCTGCTAGAAGGGAGGAGGGAGCGGGCGCGCGCGAGGGGGGGCGGGGAGGGGGCGTGGCCCGCGAGGGGAGGGCGGGCGGTGCCGCGCGCCGGAGGCGACACGCGGGGCACGCGCATGCGCAGCGGAGGCGGCCGAATCGGCGCGGCGGTATTTTGCTGCGTCACCAACGCTGGGCGCCGCCGCGCGGAGCATTGTGGGAGCTGAGGCCGCGCCGAGCCCGGAGCCCTCGGAGCGCCCGGAGCCCTCGGCCCGCACCGCGCCGCCGCACCGCGCACCGCCAGACCGGACCGGAGCGCCCCGGAGCCGGACGGGCCGTCCCCCCGCCGAGCAGCGCCAGCCGGAGCCGCCGACGCCACTCGCCATGTGAGGCCCTGAGGGGGATTGGCGGCGGTAGGGGGGGGGGAGCGCTCCGGTGCGCGCCACAACCGGGCCGGGCCTTCCCGTGAGCGGCGGCGGCGGCGGCGGCAGTGGTGACCTTCACGGGGCTGCGCCGCGTCCTCGCGTGCCCCGCGCGGAGCTCCGCGCTCAGTGGTGCGGTGGGCCGCGGCCCGTCCCGGCACGGCGCCGCGCGGGGCCCCGGGAGCCGTTCCGCTCCGCCCGGGCCGCTCCGCCGCGCAATGAATGGGCCCTGGGGCGGGGCCCTCCGCTGTTGCGGTCCGGGGTGGGGCCTGGAGGGGGTGGACGGGGCGGGGGGGGCGCCGGGCCGGGTCGAGTGCTGAGCCTGTCGGGGCTGGGCCGTTAAGGGCTCGGCTCCCGTAGAAGTGCCGTGATTGAAGTGAATGCAAAGAGCAGCGCCTTTCCGATGTTATTTGTCCCAAACTCTTTTCTCATCGCTTGAGGCAGATAAACGTCGGTTGTTCAGTGATACGTCCAATGGGAGCAGCGCGGTTTTATCACCTGTATGGCCCTCGCTGTGCTGCAGCTGCTCTGAAACTCTGAGCTCCGGGGTTGCTGAATGTGAGTGAAAAGGAGAAAAGCATCACAGAGCGGAGCGCTCCGTGTAACCTTTGAAAGGTGCATCGTCCCGAAACCTCCACGCTGCTGCGTTGCGCCTGGGGTTGTTCTCAGGGCCTGGAACTCCCACGTGGTGCTGGGAGATGAAAGCAAAAGTAGTTATGCAGAACGAAACTCGTAATGCTGGCTGTGGGGCTGAGAGATTTTCTCGTGATCCTGTCTGGGGGTGAGGATCGTTGTCCAGCAGATCACGTCTGCAACCATCCGGGCTGTCAGGGTGTTTTCCGGGACAGGATGTGCCCTCCCAATGAGTTGCAGTGTGCAGAATGGGCGAGAGAAAACACATGGGCAGCTTTGGGAACATCCTGGATGGCCTCGAGCAGTGTCTGATGTGACCTGAGCTCAACGTGGGGGCACAGGGTGTGAGGATCCCCCCGGCTGTGCCCACTGAGGGGTGAGGGGGCTTCTCAACCCGACACAGTGCTGCAGTGATCATTGCCATCCACGTTGGATAGTGATAGGACAAGGGGGAATGGTTTCAAACTGAGACAGGGAAGGTTTAGGTTGGATATTTGGAGGAAGTTTTTCACCCAGAGGGTGGTGACGCACTGGAACAGGTTGCCCAAGGAGGCTGTGGATGCCCCATCCCTGCAGGCATTCAAGGCCAGGCTGGATGTGGCTCTGGGCAGCCTGGGCTGCTGGTTGGCGACCCTGCACATAGCAGGGGGTTGGAATGAGATGAGCATTGTGGTCCTTTTCAACCCAGGCCATTCTATGATTCCATGACCAGAGAAGGGTTCAACACAGGTGTAGGGTAGCAGTGTCTGTTCAGGAGGTCACCAAAATCTACAGGTGATGATGAGAGCCCTCCAGGAGTTTGGGGAGGGCTCCATTGCTGCACTGGGCGCTGCTCTGTGCCTGGCAGTTTGTTGTTGGGTGGGACGTAACGTTTATTTGCTCTGTTCCAGAGCAGTCTGAATGTGGTTAGGACAGGAGAACGATCCATCACCAAAGCACACACGCTCCACTTGACAATGTTGGCATAAGGCTGAGGTAATGTTCAATTAATTTATTCTGCTCTCATGCTATGAGCTCAGCTGAGCGAGGAGGAAGCACAGGGCTTTGCTTAATGATCCCAACATCCTTCTCAGTGCTGTGAGGAAATGGGTTCTGGGTCTGTGTGGGTGCGGGGGAACCACCTGCACTGCTCAGCCAGGGTCTGCTCAGAGCCATGGTGGTGTGAGCAGCAGCACAGCATGAGAATGGTGGCTTCTGGTGGCGATTCCTGCATAGCTGCCCTGTTCAAATGGCGAGTCCTGCCTGAAGTGCTGCATCCAGCAGCCCAGGGAAGGCCTCTGTTCCCCTCTGAGATGGGGAAAGAAAGGTGAGTAGTTCCTGTAAGGCTTTTGGCACAGTTTTAATGTGGTGCAGTGAGTGTATTTCAGCATCTGGGGAGGTAACAGAAGTTTGCTGTTAGGAACATGAATTGCATTCTAGTGAGCTGTAGTGCAGTTTGTTGAGGTTTTGGAGGCTCGGAGAGCTGTGCTGTTGGTGCCCCTGAATGCTGCATCTTGGCCAAGATACCAACATCAGGGCTGGGTTAGAACAGCACAGCCAGGGAACGTGCCCAGCTCCCAGGGAAGGCTGGGGATATCTCCATTGACACTGCAAACATGTGCAGAGTCTTCTTGCTATTCACAAGAGCCCCAGCACCGTGCTTAGCAGGGACACTGAGGCTGCTGTTGTGATAACAGCATGCTGGAGTGCTGCCCTGGGCGGTGGGATCTCTGTCCCTTGGCAGTGTGAGCAGCAGCTGCTGCGTGGTGCTCTGCAGGGCAGTGCTTGCTGTAGGTGCCCACGGTGTTTGCTGCTCTCACAGCTGCAGGCAGAGCGCTGCACCCGGCAGCTGGGGACGCGAAAGTGTGTGGGTTGCCTTGAAGCAGTGCAGGAGTCAGCCGTGGAGTGGAGCCCCTTTGGTCTCGCTGTGCAGTGGCTGAGGGGCTGCCTGCTTTTCTCACTGGGGTGTTTGTTCTGCTCACTCACCTTTGGCAGCTGAATCGCAGTAGCTGCGATCCCAACTCATTGCAGGCAGAAAGAATGATGGGGTTTGAACTTAAAACGGCATCTATGAGAGTTGTGGCTGTGGGGCTGCTTTGGGCTCACAGCAGTGGCTGCACCCCACGGGTCACAGTGCAGGTGAGCTCAGTACCAGCAGCTGAATGGGCTGGGAGTTGAGATCTGCTCTGAAAGCTTAGCGGCGGTCACCCTGATGGAACGTTCTGGAAACTTAATCCGTCTTTGGTTGGTGGTTCTTGTGCTGTAATGCTTTAGAGTGCAGCGCTGAGTCCGAGCACCTTGCAGCATGAAGGTGCTACAGAGAGCAGCACCGCGTTCTGTGTGTCCTGATGTGCTTTCACTGCCTGGAGCTGTGCTGGAAATACCAAAGGAGGTGACCGTTTGGGTTCAGAACAGGAAACTTCAGGTCCAACGTTGAAATTGCAGTGTTGCTCACACGCCTCTGGAACGCAGCTTGGGAGCAAAGCGTCTCTGCTCACCGTGCCCCATAGCAACAGCAGCTCCCGCTGGGTGCTCAGCACTGGAATGGGGTTGTTGTGCTGCGGGGAGGGCTGGATGTGGTGGGAGCTGTCAGCAGGGCTGCTGTTACCCCCCTGCTCTGGGGTGGATGCACTCAAACGCTGCTGCTGCCCATATGGAAGCTCAGGAACCCAGCAGCGTTGTGGGCTGGCAGTGGTTGGTTCTGCTGGCCGCAGGAGGGCAGAAGCTGCCCTCTGTCTCAAGGAGTGCCAGCTTGGAGTTCAAGTCTGCAGGTGTAGGAAGTTAAAACGTGGGTCAGAATGCAGCTGGTTCGGTGGTACCGATCCCAGCTGGGTTTGACATGAAGTTCTTGGACGGCCCGTCTTCTCTTCAGCCTTCACGTCCCTTCATCAGCTTTAAATGCACTTGTAAAGATGGCGAATTGTAAGCTTGTAGCTGAGAACAAGCAGAAGGTTTCCAAGTGCACTCGGGCTGCTCTGTCTGTGCCTCAGGAGAAACGGCAGGGAGGCTGAAGGCGAGCTGAAATCCTAACCTGCGTGTCTTTAAATGGTCTCTCTGCAGGCAGCCCGCTTCTGCAAAGTGGTACGACCGAAGGGATTACGTCTTCGTCGAGTTCTGTGTGGAAGACAGTAAAGATGTTAATGTAAATTTTGAGAAATCCAAACTTACGTTCAGGTAAGTGCTGGATCACCTTAGCACAGGGATACCCACAGCTGGACCGGTGCTGATGAGGTGATGCTTTCTCTTAAAGCAACGAGTTCTGTTACCAACCTTTGTTTGTACCGTAAGGCGTTTCCTGCTGAACTCTCTCTTGTTTTTTTTCTCTCCCCAGTTGTCTTGGAGGAAGTGATAACTTTAAACATTTAAACGAAATCGACCTTTTTAATAATATCGATCCAAATGTAAGTACCCTCTGCAGCTCTTCCACCGCGTTCTTAACGCTGTCATGCAGAATGTTCAGCTCTTCCTCGTGCACGCTGCCTGCCTTTCCTGAAGCAGGTTGCACCCTGCAGAGGAGAGCTTCTTCCCCAGCTGCTGCTGCTTCCATCCCGGTGCTGCTCCCTGTTTACCCCTCCTCACCCGTGGGCACGGGGGGGGGGTTCTGCTCAGGCAATCTCAAGCACTCAGTGCCGCTTCACCTGTTGCATTTCCTTCCATTTTCATTGTTGTGATTCAAAGTGTAGCGTTAAGTTCTGGAATCGCGCAGATCTGTTGGCAATGGGAGCTGTTCTGACAGATACCACGCTGTGCTTTCGTGTGTCCCAGTGCTCTTGCACCCCGAGGACCAACTTTCTCACAGTACTGGAGGTAGCTTAAAGAACAGACAGTGCTTTTTCGGGACGAGGAATAACTTAACAGCTTAAAACAATGAATAATACGAGTTGGTGGTGGTGTTAGTGATTACTAAACTAACAAATATTGACCTTTTTTTTTCTTTCTTTCTTTTCCCAGGAATCAAAGCATAAAAGAACAGACAGATCTATCTTGTGTTGTTTACGAAAAGGAGAATCTGGTCAGGCATGGCCAAGGTTAACAAAAGAGAGGGCAAAGGTGGGTGTTTCATCCCCTCGGTGGCCATAGCAGCAGTACTTGATGGCCCCTCTATTTTTGGGTTGGGTCGTGTTTGAATGGTGCAGCATTGCTTGCTTTGCTGGTTGGGGTGGCAGTTCTGGTAGCTCTCTTCCTGTATAGCAACAGCTTGTCTTTAATTTTTCGTGTTAACCTGCAGCTCAACTGGCTCAGCGTGGATTTCAACAACTGGAAAGACTGGGAGGATGATTCAGATGAAGACATGTCCAATTTTGATCGCTTTTCTGAGGTATGGGAAGATGAATTCCTGGAGGTTTGGGTTTCTTTTGGCTGTGTGTGAGAGCTAGCGGTGACCGACAGCTCTAGAGAGTTGCCTTCCTCTGCCTTCCTCCTGCTCTCTGGGTGCCTAACCCAGCCCAAAAGGGCCTTGGTGCAGTGCTGACGAGCAGGAGAGCTCAGGGCAGGAAATAAGAGCTCTGGAGCAGACTGCAGTTGCTTGAACTCATGCTGCGGGCTCTTGGCACTGCAGCTCGTGTTCGTTATCAAATGTAGAACGAATGCTTGGTGTCGGTCACCTTGTAATTTCTGCATAGCAGCAGCAGCAAGGCTTGTCAAAACAGCTGGTGGCTGTTGGTTATCACAATCGTAAGCTGGTTTATGGGGTTTTAGTCTCGTTCACGTGGCTTTTATCTTTCTGAAACAGATGATGAACAACATGGGTGGAGATGACGACGTAGACTTACCAGAAGTAGATGGGGCAGATGATGTAAGTACTTTGCAGTAGGTAGGTCTGGCTAAGCACGCTGCATGTTGATTGCTACTTGCTGAAGTCGAGCTTGCTTTCCCCACTTCAGCACAGTTCTAAGTGTAAATGATGCCAGACCTTGTTTGTTAAATGATGCAGTTGAGCAGAAATAGTCCTTTTTCCCCTTCAGTTGCGCTGGGGGCAGTCGCAGCAACGTTTGCAGTGTCCCATGCAGCCCTGGTGTTGCACACCTTCCTGCAGTGATTGGTTATAGCTGGTTTATAGACAACTACCGGTAAAGCTTAACTAAGCCATGTCCCGAAGAACCTGTACTTCTTTGGAACGTGCTCTGACAGCAGGCTTGCTACTCTAAGCTTCTGAAAGTGCCCTCAAGTATCACCTGCTCCACTTAATGTCGTTTCTTCTTTCCAGGACTCACCAGACAGTGATGATGAGAGTAAGTTGGCGTCCGTGTTTTTCTGCCCCTGTGCAGCATTCTGTGTGTGCTGAGGGTGGAGGGAGCTGTGCTGCCTTGTGGGTCGTGCTAAATTCACGCTAAATCCAGGCTGCCAGCTGATAGCAGCACCTCTCTTTGGCATTGTGAGATGTCATCATCTGGAAAGCCTTCCCACACCAGCATGAAACGCTTGTGTGACCTTCCTGGGCTGCTGTAGCCCTGCTGAGGCTTTGGCTGTGAGAGCAGCAGTCGCTCACAGGAGCATCAGTGCCTTCAGTGCTGGCACAGTTTAACTCCTGCCCTGCCAGCAGCGGCTGTGCAGAGACCCTCCTTGCAAAGAGCCACCTCTGCACTTCAGGGCCAGCAGCACTGAGCCCAGAGACCCTGAGCTGCTCTGTGCCTTTCCTGGCTGTGGGCTGTATCTTCTTGCTCTCCGTTCCCTGTGATGCAATGAGGCGGTTGATAGCTTTATTTTTGTTGTTATGCCTTTTGTTTTAAATGCTAATACTTTCTGTTTTCCTTTCCTCTTTAGAAATGCCAGATCTGGAGTAAGGAAAACTGTTGTCTTCAGGGTTTGGGGAAAGAACTTCATCACATTTCATAATTGAGATAAGAATTCCTGAGTTGATAGCCCTAAGGGGAGATACTGCATCCTTTAACCCATTTATTTTTCAGTCCATTTTAAATGGCTTCACTGATGGTAGGTGTGTACCATTGTGCGGGGCAGTCTTAAGCCACGAGAGGCAATAAAAAACGTTATGCATGAATTCCAGACTTCCAAAAAAAAAAACCAACCCAATTTGAGGTGTGGGCGATGGATCCGGAACAGTCGCAATAAAGTTTACGGAGCCTCCTTGCCTCGTAGCAGACATCATAGCAGAGCAGGCTGTACGTCCTGTGCTCAATTGGCCTTTCCCCCCTTCTGTGGCTCACGGTTAAATCTGACTTTTGTGCCCGGAACTGAAAAACAACAACAAAAAAAACCCCCCTGATTGGATTGGCTCTCTAAAATTCAAACAAGCGCTGCGCAATACCTCTGTGGTGTCTTCAGGTGTGTTCCACTAATGTTTTTATTAAAAAAAAGGAAACAAAATCCTCTCTGTTTGGTATTTAATGGCTAGTTTTGCGTGTCCAGCTGTGTCCCGGTGCCCACGCTGTGAGGGGTGAGGCCCAATCCATCCCCCCCCCCTCCTCACCCCATGGATCCGTGGGGCCGCGTCGTTGCTTGTGGATCTGTACGTGAGACCAAATGTATTTGCACTGTTGGTATGGAAGCAAGTGACAACATATGTTCTACCCGACGGGGCTCTTCTGTTACTTATCCGACCAGGCTGACAAAAACCTCAATTTCTGTTCAGAGCGGTGGGAATTTTTTTAATGTCTGCATTCTTTCTAATAAACTGTTGAAGACTCCACCCTGCCTCTGCTCCCTCTGACTGCGCGGCCGCGGGCTCCGGGAGCCGCTCGGAGCAGGCCGTGGGGCCGGGCCGGGCTGCGGCTGCCTCCGGTACCGCAGACCGAAATGGCGGCGGGCGGCGGAACGGGAAATGTCCGGGGAGCGGGGCGGGAGGCCGCGGTCACCGCGCCCGGCCCAAGGACACACGCAGAGCGCGTGCGCTGCCGCTTCCGGCGCCTCGCTCCCACCCCTTCCGGCCTATCCGCTCATCGGAGCGCCCAATCGGTGCGGGGCGTTCCGAGACAGCCAGGCGCCCGGCCCAATCGTAAGGAGGTACAACGAGAGCCGGGGCACGTCCAACCAATCGGAGCGCGAGAGCGGGAGGCGCGGGTCGGTTTCTACCCAATGGGATCGAGCGGTGGGCGGCAGCGCGCGCAGAGGGCCCGCCCCCTGCGGGCCGTGTCGGGCGGGCGGAGCGCGGGGCTCAGTCGGCGCCGCCATGTTGGGGCTCGCGGGTCGCTGCTCCGCCGCCGCCGCCTCCGCCGCCCGGCCGGCGCTGCGCCGCGCTGCCGGGCCGGCCCATGGCTTCCTGCCGCTGCTTCTCAGCCGCGGGGCCGGCCCGGCCGCCGCCGTCGGTGCGCGTGAGTGTGGAGCGGCCGCGGGGTCACCTTGGGGCCTACGCGGGTGGGGGGCGTCACGGCGAGCGCCGTTCCCGGGTCCCGTTAACGCGGAGGGGCCCTCAGCGCCCACCTTGAGTCGCTCTCTCCTTTAGGCCGGGACCACGCGGCTCAGGCGGCCCCCGCCGCCAAGGCCGGCTCCGCCACCGGGCGCATCGTGGCCGTGATCGGCGCGGTGGTGGACGTGCAGTTCGACGAGGGGCTGCCGCCCATCCTGAACGCCCTGGAGGTGCAGGGCCGGGAGACGCGCCTGGTGCTGGAGGTGGCGCAGCATTTGGGTGAGTGGGGCTGCGGGCCGGGGGCGGGGGGAGGAGGGAGGAGGGAATCCTCCGGTGACGATGGATTTCGGTGACTTTCGTTCTTCTGAGCTCGCTGAAGCCACACGCGAAAATCTGAGGAGGAGGAGGAAGAGGAAGATGGCTGCTGGGGGGCTGCGCTTTGCTGGGGGGGGCTGCGGCCCACAGGGGCTGTGCTTGGGGCTGTGTTTTCCCTGCGCCGTTTTGTCCTTCGGTGCCTCTCCCAGCACAGCATCCCCTTGGCAGGGGTGGGAGGAAACGTGCAGCTGTCGCCAGGGTCAGCCCGAGGGCACTGCAGTAATTCTGCCCTCGGCAGGGGAGAACACGGTGCGCACCATCGCCATGGACGGCACGGAAGGGCTGGTGAGGGGGCAGAAGGTGTTGGACTCCGGTGCTCCCATCCGCATCCCCGTCGGCCCCGAGACCTTGGGGAGGATCATGAATGTCATCGGGGAACCCATCGACGAGAGGGGCCCCATCACAACCAAACAGTGAGCGATGCTGCAGGCCGGGCCGTGGTGCTGTGTGGGGTTTGGAGGCGGGGGGGGTCCGGCAGCAGTTGCTGTCCGTAAGGGATCCGAGGGATCTGCGTCGGCTGCTCATTTTCTTCCCTCTCGTGCTGCAGGTTTGCTGCTATCCACGCCGAAGCCCCTGAGTTTGTGGAGATGAGCGTCGAGCAGGAGATCCTGGTGACGGGCATCAAAGTGGTGGACCTGCTGGCCCCCTACGCCAAGGGTGGCAAGATTGGTACGTAGCCCCCCAGGGGGAGGGGTGGAGCAGAGGCGCTGTGCCCGCCGCGAGGCTCAGAGCTCATCCCCACACGGCAGCTTCCTTCACTGATGAGTAACCTTTTGACTTTCGTTCTACTGAGCTCGCTGAAGCAACGTTTATTGTCTGAGGAGGAAATGGGTGAAGGGAGACCCCCAGGGCGGCTGGATTGGCTGCGGGCTGAGCGGGTCACCCTTTCCCCCAGGTTTGTTTGGAGGCGCCGGCGTCGGCAAGACGGTGCTGATCATGGAACTGATCAACAACGTGGCAAAAGCTCACGGCGGTTATTCGGTGTTTGCCGGTGTCGGGGAACGAACCCGCGAGGGCAACGATTTGTACCACGAGATGATTGAATCCGGGGTCATCAACCTGAAAGATGCCACCTCTAAGGTGGGGTGAGGCCTGCGCTGGGCTGGGGGCGGCCTGCTGGCACAGCAGCTGTGCTGACGTTGGGTCTCCTCTTGTGCCAGGTCGCTCTGGTCTATGGACAGATGAACGAGCCCCCGGGTGCCCGCGCCAGGGTGGCTCTGACTGGGTTGACGGTGGCGGAGTATTTCAGGGACCAGGAAGGCCAGGACGTGCTGCTCTTCATCGACAACATTTTCCGCTTCACCCAGGCTGGCTCAGAGGTTGGTGCTGCCCCAGCATCAAGCACCCTTCATCAGACCCATCCCTACAGTGACGCTGCCCTTCACGTGGGCGCTGCTGCTTGTCTCACTGTCTCTGTTCCCTCCTAGGTGTCGGCCTTGCTGGGCAGAATCCCCTCTGCCGTGGGTTACCAGCCCACCTTGGCCACCGACATGGGCACCATGCAGGAGCGGATCACCACCACGCGCAAAGGCTCCATCACTTCAGTGCAGGTAGTGCCAGTGCTGCGCCCGCTGGGTCGGGGACCCCACGGCGCCCACCTCTGTCCCACGGTGCCCACCTTTCCCCCCTTCCCCCCCCCCCAGGCTATCTACGTGCCAGCAGATGACCTGACGGACCCTGCCCCTGCCACCACCTTCGCCCATTTGGATGCCACCACGGTGTTGTCCCGTGCCATCGCCGAGCTGGGCATCTACCCTGCTGTGGACCCTCTGGATTCCACCTCCCGAATCATGGACCCCAACATCGTGGGGCCCGAGCACTACGACGTGGCCCGGGGCGTGCAGAAGATCCTTCAGGTGAGGGGAGGTTGGGGGGGGAGGATGGGGCAGCGACTCCTGGGGATGCACGCGAAGCCCCGGCTGCTCACCGCCCGCTTTGCCCCCCCCAGGACTACAAATCCCTGCAGGACATCATCGCCATCCTGGGCATGGATGAGCTGTCTGAGGAGGACAAGCTGACCGTGGCCCGGGCCCGCAAGATCCAACGCTTTTTGTCCCAGCCCTTCCAGGTGGCCGAGGTCTTCACCGGCCACATGGGCAAACTGGTGCCCCTGAAGGAGACCATCAAGGGCTTCAAGCAGATCCTGGCAGGTGAGGAGGGGGCGGGGGGAGCTGGAGGGCCCCGCGCTGGGCCTGGCACCGGCTCCCCCTACCGCCGGCCGTGTTTCCTCCCCCCAGGCGAATACGACCACCTCCCGGAGCAGGCCTTCTACATGGTGGGGCCCATCGAGGAGGCGGTGGCCAAGGCAGAGAAGCTGGCTGAGGAACACGCGTGAGCAGGGCTGCCTTCACCCCTCCCGGCTCCGCGTGGGGCCGGACCCAAAAAAAAAAAAAAGTATTTAAGGTTTCCAATAAAATGTTGGTGAAAACAGCCCGGGCCCTGCGTGCAGAGGAGCCCTTCCCAACCCGGGGGTACACCTGGGAGGGGGCCTCTGCTTTCTCCCCCATCCCACTGTGCTGTTTGGGGGGGGGGGGAATGACTGCAGCGCAGCCGTGCCCTGTGCTGCGTCCAGCTGCCTCCAGCAGTGCGGGGCCTCTCCTATTGGGGGCGGTTCTGCACCCACCCGGCGTGCCCCCCCTCCCTTAGTGTGAGGCTGCGGGAGGGAGCAGGGGGAGGAGAGCGGTGCCTTCAGCGGGGGGGGGGGGGGGGGGGGGAAGGTCAGCCTTTCCCCCCCACCCCATCGTGCAGCACAAAGGGCTCCCGCCTGGCCCTGCCAGATGGGGCTTTGTCTGCGGGTCCCGGGGGGGCGGCCCGGGCCCGCCCTGTGTGGGAGCACCGAATCCCGAGCCCGGGGGATGTGGCCGAGCGGTGCCGAAGGGAGTGGGGGGAAACGCGGTGTTCCCTGCGCGGGGAGGGGGGGGGGGAGGCAGTGCTGAGGGAACACCCCCCCCCCTCCGCCGCAAAGCGCTGCGGCCCCTTTAAATGGCGGTGCGTCCCGTGCCCGGGGGGGGGGTGGGAGGCGGTGCTGACATCACGCGGGGCCGCGAGCACCGGCACGGCCCCGGGCGGCCCTGCGGCACCGGCACCAGAACCGGCACCGCCCAAAGGTACGCGCTGCGTGACGCTGAGACCCCCCCCCTCCCCTCCCCTCCCCTCCCCAAGCTGGGATCGGGGCTCCGCACCGGGACGGCCGACGACCTCCCCCCCATCCCCGGTGCCGGTGATGTCAGCGGGGAAGCGGAGGAGCCGTTCCCGGTTGATGGCGGTGGGAGGCGGCGGCCCCACGTGGGGGATTCCCCCCCGCCCTCCCCGACCCCTCCGGGGGCGGAGATCCCCCCCCACGTGGGCGCGCGTCCGCCCCGCGCTGACGCCGCCGCCGCTCCCGGTGACGCCACCGCGGTGACGCGGGGAGGAGGGCGGGGCGGGGACCGCCCGGCGGCGCGCGGCGCTTCCTGCCCTGCGCCGCTCGGCCCGGTCCGGTTCGGCTCCGCTCTGCGGCCCGGTCCGCTCGGAAGGACCGCGCCATGCGGAGCCGCCTCCCGCCCCGCACCGCGTGAGCCGGGCCCGCAGCGCCGCTGCCAGGTGCGGGGGTCGGGAGGGCGGCGGGCGGAGCGCTGCGCGGCGGTCGGTAACGGCGGGGGCGGCGGTTGGGACCTGCGGGGCTCCCCCCCCTCCCTCCTCCTCCTTCTTCTCCCTCCTCCTCCTCCCGGCTCTGTCGGTTCCCCGTTCCTCCCCCACGCACTTTCCCGCAGTCACCGTCCCGGTTCCCCCCCCCCCCCCACCGTCTCCGGTGGGAACGCGGCCTCTGCTCGGGGGCGGCTGCCGGAGGGGCTCCCGGTGCGGTTCGGTGCGGTTCTCCCGGTACCGGACCCCCCCCCCCGCCCCCCCCCCCCCCCCGCAGGAAGCGGCCGACAAATGGCAGCGGGCGCAGCGCCGCGTCGCGTTGTTTTGAAGCGGCTCCACGAACGGCTGCGCGGAGCCGCACAGCGCTGTACCGGGGGGGGGGTGGGGGGGGACACGGGCAACGGCTTGGGGCAACCCCCCCCCTTTCCAGCCTCATTCCCCCCCCCCGCTCCCGGCTCCGGTTTCAGCCGTGGCCCAATTCTGCGCTCTGCCGGCAGCGGGCGGCGCTCCGGTTGGGACAGCCCGGGGCGGGGGGGGGGGGGGGGGGGAAGCACAGCGGGAAGGGCCCGGGGTCCCCCCCCCACTCCGCTCTCGTTCCCATCCTCTGCCTTTATTCATTCCCCCCTCCCCCCCCGCAGCAGCACCTGCCCGGCGCTGCACCCCCCCCCCCCTCTGTCCTTCGGTAGCCCCGGAGCATCAGTGCGGTGGGGGGGGGAGGGGTGGGATGGAAGGGTTCTGCTTTTAACCTCTCGCTCGAGGCAGCCCTGGGGGTGGTGGAGGGGGGGGGACGGTGATGTGTCACCCCAGGGGGGGCCGCGGCGGTGTCCTCGTGGGGCCGTGACGAAATCCGTGCCCGGGTTACGACACGGCCCCGCCGGGCGCTGCGGCGGCGGATTCGGTGCCCTCCGTGTCCGGGGGGGGGGGAAGGGAGGGGGGGAGCTGCGGGGGTCCCTTCGCCCCGCGCGTCCCCGCGGAGGTGGCACCGCGCGGTGCCCCCAGCTGCGAATTGAGGCCGTCCCCATCGGAGCAGCTGCGGGCGCTGTCCCTGGGGGTGGGGGGAGGGGATGGGGGGGGATGGGGCTGCGTGCCCTCCGGCACCGCTGGGCTATGGGGGGGGGGTGGGGGGGAGCTTGGAGAGGGGTCCGAGGAGTGGCCATCCCAACGCACAGCACCGGGAACTGCGGTGCTCCCGGGGGGGGGGGGCCGGGCTGTGCCACGTCCCTGCAAGGTCACGGGCACGTTGTGGGGGGCGGGGGGGACCCGCTGTGCTGTGCTGGGACCCCTCTGTGTCACAGCGTTCCCTGGGCACGGCGGCGGCTGTGGGGCCGATCCTGGGGGTCGTGGCACCACTGTAACCGCGCTCTTTTCCCCCCCCCCCCCGCCCCTTTCCTCTTACAGCCATGGACACTGATAACCATTTTGGCTTTGGGGGTCTTCCCCCCGCACCCACTGCCTCAGGACTGAAACCCACCACGCCTTCCTCAGGGGACAGCCCGTACAGCAACGGGGCCGCGCTCAGCTTCCCCCCCCAGGGGAAAAGTGAGTATGGGGGGCAGGTGGGGGTCCGTGCGGCAGAGGGGTCCTGGCTCCGTGTCCTTGGTGTCGTCCTCATGGGGTCAGATGGCTGGAGGGCCACCAAGCACAGCGGTGGGGCGGTTCCTGGTGGGGTCTGCTGTGCACCCCCAGCCTGAACCGGCCGGGTTGGGGGCTGCGCGCGTGGGTCCGGCCGTCAGCTGATCCCCGCACAACCCCACAGCGGGGCTGCAGGTGATGGCGGTCCTCTGTCCGTCCCCAAACCCTCTCCCCTCATCCCAGCACCGGGCGATCCCCGCCGCTAACGCCTTCGTCTCTCCCCCTCCCGCAGGTCTGAACGGGGGCATGAATGTCAACGGCTTCTCTACTGTATCTCACACCACTACTTCAGGGACCTTCACCTCCAGCACGCATTCCTCGGGGCCCCCCCACCTCCATCCCTACGACTGCCTCTGGGACTACACGCAGTTCCAGCCCCCCGGAGGCCTCAAGGACGGCAGCCTCGCTCAGTTCCCCCTCAACGGCGTCTCCGGGGGCTCCCGGCCCTCCTCCCCCGGGCACAGCGCGAACCTTCGGGGTGCGGGGACGGAGCTGTGGGGCAACGGCACCTCCGGATCCATGGGGCTGAACTTTGACTCGCAGGAGCTGTACGATTCCTTCCACGAGCAGAGCTTTGAGCTGATGCCCAACGGCCCGGCCAGCTTCTACGCGGCCCCGCAGCCATCCCCGATGCTGGGCTCCGGAGAGCCGCCCTTCCCTCTGGCCGAGGAGGAGCTGGGGGGCGATGCGGACGACGCCGAGGCCTCCAAGGAGCTGCCCCCCCCCATTGCTGAGAACGGGGCCGGGCTGGTGGGCAGCATGGAGCTGGAGGACACGCAGCCAGGTAGGAGCACGGCCGTGAGTCGTAGCTGCGGGGTCGCGTCGGGCCACGCTGGCTGCACCCATAGCAGCGGTCAGTCGGAACCCCACCGCCGTGGGGTTGGGGTGGGAGCTGGGGGGGGGCCGGAGGGGGGGTCCAGGGAGTGTGGGGTGACGGGCGGTGAGTGGCCGTGTTGGAAGGGGTGGGGGGTGGTGGTGCCCACTGGGCTCCCCGCTCCGCTCCCAGCTTTGCTTTCTGCTGCTTTCCGCTCCCCGCAGATCTGAAGCTCTGCGCTTACAACGGCGCGGCGCCCGCCGCGGTGCCGCTGGGCCGGGGCAGCCCAGGCCTGACCCCCACCGGCACCAGCCTGGGGCCCGCATCGCCCATGGGTGCAGCGCTGGAGGACGCGCAGCTGCTGAGCGAAGACCCTCTGGAGCCGTTCGAGGCCTTGGCCAGAGGTAGCGGGGGGGGGGGGGGAGGGCTGCGGGTCGAGGCGCTCCGGGCTGACGGCGATGGCCGCGGCGCTGCGCGGCTCCGGCGGAGGGGCGGGCCGGGATCGCGCGGTCCCTCCTCCGCTCCGGCCTCCCTTCCCAGCGCGGTGACGAAGCTGTTCCTCAGCGCCTGAACTTCCGCGCTGCTGAACATCGCCGCCGCCGCCGCTACGGCCATTTTGGGCTCCGCTTCCCAACGGAGGGGGCGGGGCCGGGGGCTGCGAGCTCCCTTTAACCCCTCTCCTCCCGGCGCCCGTTGGTGGGGGGGGGGTGGGGTTGTCGGTCATCCCCGCTGCCATGTGGGTGTTGTGTGCCCCCGATGCGCTCAGAGCCGGGGGGCCCCATTTGTGCACTGCCGCCCCACTGAGCTCTTTGCGTTGCGCCCCCCCAGACCCCGACACCGGTGACCTCTATGCGATGGATGAGACGCAGCTGGTGGGCGACAAATCCCCCCTGGAGGAGCCCCCCGACGACGCCCCCGGCCCCCCCCTGCCTGCTGCCAGCCCTCCCCCCCTGCACGCTGCCAGCCCCTTCAGCCTGCTGCCAGCCCACCACCCGGCCCCCCCGCTGCTGCCCAGCCCCGGCTCGCCGCCCCCCCTGCACGGTACGTGGGGCACCTTTATGGCGCAGGGACTGCAGTGCTGAGCCCCAGCTTGGAGCCAGGGGGGGGCAGGGGAGGGGATTCCTATGGGGGGAGCATCGAGGGATGGCAGTCGTGGTGATGGTGCTGACTTTGGCCCTGCAGACAGCAGCCCAGAGCTGAGCAGCAGCCATGCAGGGCCGGAGCAGTCAGGGTCTCTGGAGCTCAGCACTGCACTGGAGCCCGAATCCCCGTGTCCTTCTGCTGAGGAAGAGGAGGAGGAGGAAGAAGAGGAGGAGGAGGAGGAGGAGGAGGTGGCTGACAGCTGCACAGAGGCTTCGGCTGCTCCAGAAAGGGAGAGCAAAGAGGAGGCCGCCCCGCTGAGCGCATCGGTGGGAGGTGAGGATGGAAACCTCCCCCATCATCCCCTGGCCGGGTGCCCCCCACACCCCCTGAGCTGCACCACCCCCCCCTCTGCCCTACAGGTGACGTCCCACGCAGGCGCATTGCCACCCCCGAGGAGGTGCGCTTCCCTCTGCAGCACGGGTACGTGGTGCCCCCACATCCCACCTGGTGCCCCCACATCCACGTCCCACCTGGCTGAGCCCCCTCTGTGTGCAGGTGGAGGAGAGAGGTGCGCATCAAAAGGGGGAACCACCGCTGGCAGGGAGAGACGTGGTACTACGGGCCGTGTGGGAAGAGGATGAAGCAGTTCCCGGAGGTGATCAAGGTATGGTGGCGGGGGGGGGGGGGGGGGGAAGGGCGGGCTCTGAGCAGCCCCCCCCCCAACTCCACCACGGTCTCTCATCTCCTCCTCCTGCCCCCCCAGTACCTGAACAGGAACGTGGTGCAGGACGTCCGCCGCGAGCACTTCAGCTTCAGCCCCCGAATGCCGGTGGGGGATTTCTATGAGGAGCGGGACACGCCGGAGGTGAGCACCCATAGTGCCCTGCAGGGCCCTGTGTGATGCTGTGGGTCGCTCCCTTTTTGGGGCTGACGGGGTTTTCTCCCTCAGGGTCTGCAGTGGGTGAAGCTGAGCCCCGAGGAGATCCCGGCCCGCATCCAAGCCATCACCGGGAAGCGCGGCCGACCCCGCAACGCCGAGAAGGCGAAGCCCAAAGAGCTGCCTGCTGTGAAGCGCGGCCGCGGGCGGCCCCCCAAGGCCCGGATGGTGGATCTGCTGAGCAAGACGGACGCGCGGCTGCTGAAGAGGCTGGAGGCCCAAGGTACCCCCCAGCCCCCCAGCCCGCCCCACAGCCCGCTCGCTGTCACCAACCCCCCCCTTCCCCTCCTCCGTTCTCGCAGAGGTGCTCAGTGATGAGGACAAGCTGAAAATGAGCAAAATCAAGAAGAAAATGAGGCGGAAGGTATGAGTGGTGCTCGGGGAGGGCTGGGGGCAGCCCTAGGGCCACTCCGTCTGGGTGGCTGACACGGAGCCTTCCCCGGCTTGGGGGCACAGAGCAGCCCCGTGCCCCGACCAGTGGGTCCCCGTGTTGCTGCCCGACCCTGAGCTGCTCTTATTTCGCCCCCCCCCAGGCCAAGAACAAGCAGAAGCAGGAAGCGAAAGCTCCCAAAGCAAAGGAGGCCAAGAAGAAGTCCAAGGTGAGTCTGCAGCAGCCATGGGGCAGGGAGGGAGGGAGGGAGGGAGGGGGGCTGGAGGGGCCACCCACCCTGGGATCTGTCTCCAGGCCAAGGAGAAGAAGGGCAAAGCGGAGAAGGGCAAGGACAAGGGGCGGCCCAAGGAGAAGAAGGGCAAAGGGACGCGCAGGGTGGACAAGGGGCTGCTGGCCCAGCGGCGCCTGGAGGAGCGGCGGCGGCAGCAGCTCATCCTGGAGGAGATGAAGAAGCCGACGGAGGATATGTGCCTGGCGGACCACCAGGTAGGGATGGGGAGGGGGTCCAGCAGCTCCTCGACCCCGCATCGCCTGCCCTGACCGCCCCCCGTTTTGCCCCACAGCCTCTGCCGACCTTCTCGCGCATCCCAGGCCTGGTGCTGCCCAGCCGCGCCTTTTCCCACTGCCTAACAGTGGTGGAGTTCCTGCAGAGCTACGGCAAGGTGCTGGGCTTCGACCCCAGCAGGGACGTGCCCAGCCTGAGCACGCTGCAGGAGGGGCTGCTGGGGGTGGGCGGCAGCGCCGGCGCCGTGCAGGACCTGCTGGTGCGGCTGCTGCAGGCTGCGCTCTACGACCCCGGGCTGCCCCCCTACTGCCAGGTACTGCCCCTCCTCTGTGCCCTGCCCCCGCCTCGTCTCTGTGTCCCCCCCCCGTCCCCTGCCCTGATGCCTTTGGTGCCCGTGAGGCTGCAGCTGCTGCAGGTGGGTGAGCGCTGCATTTCGGGATGCGCTGCCCACACTGCAGCCCCATCTTGGCTTTGGGTTTTCCCATCAGTCACAGAATCAGGATGGTTTGGGTTGGAAGGGACCTCGAGGGTCACAAAGCTCCGACCCCCTGCTGCAGGCAGGGCCACCAACCTCCCCATTTCACACCAGCCCAGGCTGCCCAGGGCCCCATCCAACCTGGCCCTGAACACCTCCAGGGATGGACGAGGCATCCGCAGCCCGTCTGGGCAGCTGATCCAGCACCTCCCCCCTCTCACAGTGCAGAGCTGACATCCAACCTAAACCTCCCCTCCCTCAACTTAAAACCATTTCCCCTTGCCCTGCTGTTACCTACCCTTTCCAAGAGGTGACTCCCCCCATTGGTGTCCTTCCCTCCCCCCCCAACACCCCTCTCTGCCCCGCAGTCCCTGAAGATCCTGGGCGAGAAGGTGTCAGAGATCAGCCTGAACCGTGACACCGTCTCGGAGGTGCTGCGCTGCTTCCTGACAGCACACGGGGCCGAAGCTGAGCTGTGCACGAGGCTGCGCACCAAACCCTTCCAGGCGCTGCTCCCGGAGCACAAAGCTGCCATCCTGGCCTTCCTGGTCAACGAGCTCAACAGCAGCGCCCGCATCATCAGGTGAGCAGAGAGGGGGGAGCGCCGGCTGTGCCCCCACCCCACGGAGCTGAGCCCCCGCCTCGTGTTCACGCAGCGAGATCGACAAGACGCTGGAGAGCATGTCGGCCTACAGGAAGAACAAATGGATCATCGAGGGGCGGCTGCGCCGGTGGGTGCTGCGGTGTGGGGTGGGGAGGGGGCTGTGTTGTGGGACGGGGACGGGGCTGTGCCATAGGGTGGGGTCAGGGTTGTGCCATGGGGCAGTGCCATGCCGTGGGATGGGGATGGGGCTGTGCCATAGGATGGGGATGGGGTTGTGCCATGGGGCAGTGCCATAGGATGGGGGGTGGTGCTGTGCCATAGGATGGGGGCAGGGTTGTGCCATGGGGCAGTGCCATGCCGTGGGATGGGGCTGTGCCGTAGGATGGGGATGGGGTTGTGCCATGGGGCAGTGCCATAGGATGGGGGGTGGTGCTGTGCCATAGGATGGAGGCAGGGTTGTTCCTTGGGATGGGGGATTGCCATGGGGCAGTGCTGTGGGATGGGAATGGTGCTGTGCCATGGGATGGGGGATGGTGCCATGCTGTGGGATGGGGGATTGTGCTGTGCCATGAAATGGGGACAGGGCTGTGCTTTGGGATGGGAGTGGAGCAGTACTGTGGGGCAGTGCCATGCTGTAGGATGAGGATGGGGCAGTGCTATAGGGTGGGGATGGGGCAGTGCTGTGGAATAGGGGCAGGGCTGTGCCATAGGACAGTGCTGTGCTGTGGGATGGGAAATGGGGCCGTGCCATGGGACAGGGATGGGGCTGCACTCCCCAAGCCCTTCCCCCTGATTGGAGGGGCTCTGGGCACGGAGGGGGCTCCGTGCAGGGTCTCCACTGTCACTGCGCTGTGTCCCATCAGGTTGAAGGTGGCCCTGGCCAAGAAGACGGGCCGCCCCGAGTCGGAGCTGATGGCACTGGAGGACGGGCGACGCCGGCGCAGCTCCCGCCTGTGTGAGGAACCCGGGCTGGAGCTGGAGGAGGAGGAGGAGGGTCGGGGCCGCCGCTCCCGCCGGGACGAGGAGGTGATGTGGGCACTGGGAGCGCTTTGGGATGGCTTGGAGCAGGGTCTCGGGGTCTCTCCTGGTCCTGACGGTCTCTCGCTCCCCCCAGGCTGACACATCCGCCTCCAGCATCCCTGAGCTCGAGCGGCAGATCGAGAAGCTGGCTAAGGTGAGTGGAGGTACAGGTCTGTGGGTCCCCGCACCGTGGCTGTGACACCCCCCCCCCCACCCCCCCCTCGCTGCAGCCCCTCACCCCGTGCCCTTCCCACAGCGGCAGATGTTCTTCCGCAAGAAGCTGCTCCACTCCTCGCAGACGCTGCGGGCGGCCTCGCTGGGCCAGGACCGGTACCGGCGGCGGTACTGGGTGCTGCCCCACCTGGGGGGGATCTTCGTGGAGGGGGCGGAAGGTGAGCGGGGTTGGGGCTTGGGGGAGCACTGAGGGACCCCCACGGTGCGACCCACCCTCATTCCTCCCCCGCAGTGCCCGAGGAGCGCCCGGAGGAGCCCCCGGAGCAGAAGGTGCTGTGCCCGGCGCCCGTGGTGAAGGAGGAGCCGCCGGACCCCGAGGTGCCGGTGCCGGTTCCCCAACGGGTCACCATGAACTGCGTGGCTGCACGCGCCCGGGGAAGGCCGCGGAAGAGCAAAGAGGAGCCACCCCCGCCGCCCGTCCCCCCGCCCGTCCCCCCGCCCGTCCCCCCCAAATCGCCGCCCATCAACGGGGCCCTGGAGGAGCCGCTGGCGCTGGGGCAGAGCCAACACGACCTCAGCCAGTCTGCCTTCCTGTCGTGGCTCAGCCAGACGCAGCCCTCGCTGCTCACCGACTCTGTGCTCACCCCGGACAGCAGCCCCGGAGCGGGGGATGTGGGGCTGCCACCTCTCGAGGCCTCGTCTGACCCCACAGAGGAGGAGAGCAGCACAGAGACTGCAGATACGCAGGGGCCGTGGTTCAGCCCTCTGCCCCGCGATGACCGAGTCCCCCACGCGCCCTCCTCGGCTGAGCCCCCACCTCCCCACAGGGATCAACCCCACAGGGATCAGCCCAAGGCCTCAGCCAGGCAGGTGGGTGCTGCGGTGCACGGGGGGCTCCGAAGAGCGACGGGTGGGGATCCCCTACTCACCGTGCTCCGTCCCTACAGCTGAACGGGCTCCCGGCGGACGACCCCACCTCCCCTCTGCTCGCCTCCACCCCGGTCCCCGCCGGTGCCAGGGCCCCCCCTGCCTGCCCCCGCAGCCGGAACGGCCCGGAGAAGCTGCAGGACCCCCCGGGGCAGCCCAAACGCCGGGGGCGGCCCCCCACCAAGTTCTTCAAGCAGATGGAGCAGAAGTACCTGACGCAGCTGACGGAGCAGCCGGTTCCCCCCGGTGAGAGCATCGCCCTGGGTCAGGGAGGGGAATTTGTGTGGGGGGGGGGGGGCAGCTCTGTGGGACCAACGTGAGCGCGGTGCTGCCTTGCAGAGATGCGGAGTGGGTGGTGGTGGCTGCAGGACCCCGAGCAGCTGGAGGCGGTGGCACGAGCGCTGCACCCGCGTGGCATCCGGGAGAAAGCATTGCACAAACACCTCACCAAGCACAGGGAGTACCTGCGGGAGGTCTGCCTGCGCGCTGCCACAGGTACGGGCTGCGTGCGGGGTGTGGGCTGTGGGGGTGGGTCTGCGTCCCCCCTGCCGACCCTTCTTTGTGCCCTCAGACCCCATCTTCCACCCCCGCCCCGAAGCGGCCGCCGTCACCGCCGCATCTCAGGAAGCGTTGGCCCAATGGTCGGTGATGGACAGGGCGTATGAGGCCGACCTGTCGGTGCTGCAGTGGGTGGAGGAGCTGGAGCAGCGTGTGCTGATGGCCGACCTGCAGATCCGGGTAGGGGGATGGGGGTCCCCGTGTGCAAGTAGGGGGCTCTCAGCCCCACGGGGAGGGTCTCAGCGCTGAGCACCGCCGTCCCATAGGGATGGACGTGCCCCAGCCCCGACTCCACGCGCGCCGACCTGCGGTACTGCGAGCACAAAGTGGAGCCCCTGGAGGACATCACGGTGCGCAGCCGGCGGGACGGGCTCCCCCCACGCCGTGAGGACACCAACCCTCTGGACCTGGCGGTGCTGCGCCTGGCGGCGTTGGAGCAGAACGTGGAGCGGCGGTACCTGAAGGAACCGCTGTGGGCAGCGCACGAGGTGGTGCTGGAGAAGGCGGTGCTGAGCGGCCCCGAGGAGCTGAGCCCGACGGAGATGTGAGCCCCCCCCCCCCCCCCCAACCCTTACACCCCTCTGGGACCCCCCCCCAGGCGCTGTGCTGAGCCTCTTAACCCCCCCCCCCGGCCCTGCAGTGCCTATGAAATCACCCCCCGTGTGCGGACGTGGCGGCAGACGCTGGAGCGGTGCCGCAGTGCAGCGCAGGTGTCGCTGTGCATCCACCAGCTGGAGCGCTCCATCGCGTGGGAGAAGTCTGTCAACAAAGTGGTGAGAGTGCACTGCCAGCAAAGGGGGGTGGGTTGGGGACCACCTTTCTGAGCCCCTCAACCTTCCTCCCCCCCCCCCCCCAGACGTGCCTGGTGTGCCGGCGTGGGATGATGATGAGAACCTGCTGCTGTGTGATGGCTGCGACCGCGGCTGCCACCTCTACTGTCACCGCCCGCGCATGGCGGCCGTGCCCGAGGGCGACTGTTCTGCTCTGTCTGCGTCTCACGGGTACCCGGTGGGGGGGGGGGGAGGTCCGGGCTGTGCGGTGCCACCCTCAGGGCTGCAAGCTGTTGGTGACCCCGTGTGTTTATGTCCAACCCCCCCCCCCCCCCAGGCACAGCAGTACCCGGAGCCCCTCACCCCGCGACGGGGGAAGAAGCGGAAGCGGGGCCGTGTGCCCGGGGGGGGCCCAACAGAGGAGGATGGCAGCCCCCACCGACGCAGGGCAGCGTCGCGGCGTCCCGAGGGGGCATCCCCAGCCAAACGGCGTGCAGCCCCCCCGCGGGGCCCACCCGGCGATCTGACCTTCTGCGAGTGAGTGTGGGGGGGGGGGACGCATCCTCAGAGCCACCCCCCCCCCCTCACCCCACACCACCACCCACCCAGCTCCTGTCTGTCCGTCCTCCCCCCCCCCCCCCCAGGATCATCCTGATGGAGATGGAGGCACACGAGGACGCCTGGCCCTTCCTGGAGCCCGTCAACCCCCGCCTGGTGCCCGGCTATCGCCGCATCATCAAACACCCCATGGACTTTGGCACCATGCGCGTGCGGCTGCTGCGGGGCGGGTGAGCGTCCCCACCGTGTCCCCCCCCCCCCATCTCTCCCCTATTATATGACCCCCCCATCTCCCCCCTATTATATTGACCCCCTAACATTCCTCCCCTCTATCCCTCCCCATCTCTCTTTCCCCCCCCATCTCCCCCCTATTATATGACCCCCCTATCAATCCCTCTATCCCCCCCATCTCTCCCCAATTATATGACCCCCCGTCTCCTCCCTATTATATGACCCCCCATCAATCTCCTCTATCCCCCCCATCTCTCCCCAATTATATGACCCCCCATCTCCCCCCTATTGTATGACCCCCCATCTCCCCCCATTATATGACCCCTAACATTCCTCCCCTCTATCTCCCCCTATTATATGACCCCCCATCTCTCCCCTATTATATTGACCCCCTAACATTCCTCCCCTCTATCCCCCCCATCTCTCCCCAATTACATGACCCCCCCCGTCTCCCCCCTATTATATGACCCCCCCATCTCTCCCCTCTATCCCCCCCATCCCTCCCCTATTCTATCACCCCCCCACCATCTCTCCCCCTTACCTCCCTCTCCCCATCCCCCCCACCTCAACTCCAACCCTCCATAACCCCCCCCTCCTTCCTTCCCTCCCTCCCTCCCCCCCCCCCCCCCCCAGGTACTCGAGCGCGGCTCAGTTCCGTGCCGACGCCACTTTGGTGTTCGACAACTGCCGGACCTTCAACGAGGACGACTCGCCGTGGGGCGCGCGGGGCACAACATGAGGCGCTTCTTCCAGAGCCGTTGGGACGAATTCTACCAGGGACCCCCCCAGCACTGATGCTACCTGCTGACCCCCCCCAAACCCCAACACCCCCCCCCCCCCCCCCAACCACCGCCACCACCACCCAGGGCCCCCCCCCCCACCCCCTTTTCGCCCCCCCCCCCCCCCCCGCAGAGCTGTGTAAGCCAAAAAAAAAAAAAAAAAAAAAAACCACACAAAAAAAAGACAAAAAAAAAAAAAAACCAACCAAAACCCAACAAAAAAAGGCTTTTTTTTTTTTTTTTTTTTAATTTGATTTTGGTTCTTTTGGATTTTTTTTTTTCTTTTTTTCCCTTTTTTTTTTTTTTTTTTTTTTGCTTTTGACCCCAATTTTTCACTTTTGCCGATGACGGAACTGAAGCCGCCCCCCCCCCAACCCCAACCCCCCCCATCCAACTCAACCCCCCTCCCCAAACAAACAAGGAAAGCAAATAACCCCCCCCCCCCCCCCCCCCCAACCCTCAAGCTGGAGTATTTAATAATAGCAATAGTTTGTAGTGAATGTCTCCATGCATTAAGGCCAGTAAAGTGGACTTAGCAACAACCCCCCCCCTCCCACCCAGCCCCCCCCCAGCCCCTCACCCCCCTGCAGACACTTTAATGGAGGGCCCTCCCCACCCCGGTGCGCCCCTTCTGCTGTAAGACCCCCCCTCCCCCCCCCCCCCCACTTCTCAATTGCACCGGGGTGGGTCTTGCCCGCCCCCCCCCCCCACCTGGCTCCAGGGACCAAGGGGGGCTGTGTGTGTGTTGGAGGGGGGGGGCCCCCAGCCCTTCTCCCCACCACCACGTCTCAGGAAGACCCCCCCCCCCGCTCCCCCCCCCCCCCACCATGGGACCCCTCAGGGACGCTACTGCACCCCCACGGGGAGGGGGGGGGGGTGGAGGGTGAGGGGAGAAGGGGGGGGGGTCTTCCCCTCCCCCCCCCCCCCCTTGCAGGGACTTGAAGCCTCAGGCAGGAGCTGCTCTCCCCCCCCACCAGGCCTGGAGGGGGGGGGGGGGGGGGAGTGCAGCACCAGGTGGGTTTTGGGCCCGCCCCCAACCCCCTTCATACCCCGGGGTCATGCAGTGGACCCCCCCCTCCCCTCCCCCCTCCTTTGCCCCACCCCCACCCCCCCTCCCGCCGGTCAGGATATACGGGTACTGCTCTGGGGGTCGGCAGCCGGCGGGGAGGGGGGGGGTCCGTGACCCTACAGAGCACTGAAAACAACTCACCTACCTGGGGGGGGGGGGGAGGGGAAAGGGGAGGGAGGGGGGGGTTGGGGGGTTGGGGGCTGGGCCAGGCCACGCCCCTCCCCCCCCCCCATCTCAAAGTAGCCTTTTTTTCTATCAGAGGAAAAAAAAAAAAACAGAAAAAAAAAAAACCACCTCAGAAACGTCTGAATTTTTATTTTTAGCGTTTTTTGCTTTGAGATAAAAAACAAAAAAAGGAGAAAAAAAAAACAAAACAACCCCCCCCCATAAAATCCCCCCCCTCCCCCTTCCCCACCCCCCATGGAGGTGGGAATCGGAGGCTGTGTTTGAACTGACTTTATACCACGCGGAATATTTATATTTTATTGAAGGACGGCGCCCCCCCCCCCCCATAACCCCCCCTTTATGACCCCCCCCCCCTTCCTCCCCCCCATAATCTGTGCTTTGTTCGGAGCTGTCGGGATTCCTTTCCTCTCCCCCTTCATTTTATCCCCATGCTGGGAACGTTTTCGGGATCCTCCGTTGGAGTTCAGCACCCCCCCCCCCCCACCTTAACCCCCCCCCCCCTTTCATCATCACCCCCCCCTTTTTATCCCCCCCCCTTTATCATCATCCCCACCTTTACCATCCCTACCTTTTATCATAACCCCCTCCTTTTATCACCCCCACTTCATCACCCCCCCCTTATTACCCCCCCCCTTATCATCACCCCCACCTCATTACCCCCCTTCATCACCTCATTTCATCACCCCCCCCTTCACCATCCCCCCTTTAATCACTCCCCCCTCTCTTATCACCCCCCCCCTATCATCCACCCCCCCCTCTTATCAACCCCCCCCTCTTATCAACCCCCCCCCCCTTTTCTAGAGCAGCCGTGTTCGTCGCAGTGGACTTTTTTGATAACTGTACAGGTTTTATGTGGATTTCAATTGATTTCTTTCTATATTTTTAGGACCAAGCTCATTTTTAATAACGGAGAACAAAGCAGAGTCCGGTGTGCCCCCTTTCCCTGCCCCCCCCCCCACCCCCTCCCCCCCCCACATCCCTTTGTGTGACCCCCACCCCTTTGTTTGTCGCTGTCCCCCCCCCCCCTTTCCACCTCCCCCCCCCCCCCCACCATGAGCTGTAGGACCGTGCGTGGCGAATAAAACTCACGTTTGGTAGAGAGCCGCTGTCAGAGCCGTGCTTTAAGGGGGGGGGGGAGAGGGGGGGGGCGAAACAAGAGGGGAAAGGGGGGGGGGGATAGGATGGGGACCCCCCCCCCCAGCACCACCCCCGTACACAAGAGAGGCGGCGCTGCTTTTCTTTGCCGTTTTATTTAAAAACAAAACAAAAAGAAAACTCCAAAATTGAGGGGGGGGGGGGGGGAAGAGAGGTGGGGGCTGTAAAGGGACAGAGGGGGGGCTTTAAAAGGGG
>CM060577.1:7573468-7644132 GCA_030625065.1 Alectoris magna | reverse complement strand
GGTCCTCCCTCCCCAAATCAAGGGGGGTTGGCAGGACCAGGGGGTGGGAGGTGCCCCTGCCACAGGCGTCCTCTGCGCTTACCCTGGTCCTGCAGCTGCACCATGGCCATAGGGGAGGTAAGGCCTTGCGAGCCGTGTGACCCCAGGCCCCCCCCCCCCCCCCCCCCCCAATCCCCAATCCCTGGCTGTGAGGCCCTGGGGTGCATCCCTGCCAGGGGAACGAGGCTCATGGCCCCTTGTAGCCTGTGGTCTCAGCCCATAGCCCAGCCGAGGGGCTCCCTGTGTGCCCCTAGCAGGGAACCCCTATTCCTGGGCTGCTCCGGTTGCCATGGTGACCCCATTGCCAAGGTGCCGTATTGCCAAGACACCCTCTGTCACCGTGGTTGCCGAGGCATCCAGTTACCATGGCACCCCATCATGTGTCATCACTGGCACTCCATCATTTCGGTACCAAGTTGCTGAAGGGTCCCATCACCATGGCACTCCATCACCATGGCACTCCATCACCATGGCACTCCATCACCATGGCACCCCAAACCGTGGCATCCCATCACGGTGACTCCCAGCCACCTCATGCCCACAGGAGCTGCGCAGCAGGCGCTTCTGGCAGGAGGTCCTGGCTGAGGCTGTGGCAACGCTCATCTTTACTGGAGTGGTCCTGGGAGCCTCAGCTCCCTCCAGCCCCCTGGTGCCAGCCCTGGCGGGGGGGCTGGCGGCTGGGACACTGAGCTGTGCCCTCGGGGCACCCCAGGCCAACCCAGCGCTCACCCTGGCTCTGCTTTGCACCCACAAACTGAGTGCCCTGCGTGGGGTTGCCGTGCTGCTGGCACAATGTGCCGGGGCTGTGCTGGCTGCCACTGCTGCACGCCTGGCGCTGCCAGATGACACCGGAATGGTCACCAGGGTGAGCGTCCCTGACATATCCCTGTCCCTGTGCCCATCCCGGTGCCGGTGGGTGCTGAGGCTCTGCTGTGCCTGCAGGTGAATGCAGCAGGGACGGCGGGGCAGGCGTTGTGCTGGGAGATCTTTGCCACCTTCCAGCTGGCGCTCAGCACCTTCGCCACCACCAACCACGAGGCCGTTCCCATCGGGCTGGCCCTGGGCAGTGCCATCGTTGCTGGCACCCTGGCTGCGGTAAGGACCCCCCAGTGCCCCCTGCCTGTGGCCCCCTGGCCCGGCCACTCCTGACCTGCTCCCCCAGGGGCCGTTCTCGGGGGGCAGCATGAACCCGGCCCGCTCACTGGGGCCTGCCATCGTCACCGGCATCTGGGACGACCACTGGGTGAGTCACAGCACCTCTGGGCTCCCCCAAAGACCCCACTGTGGGGATGGCTGACCCTCCCATCCCATCCTCTCCCAGGACAGCAATCCCTGTCCCCCCCCTTCATTCACTCCCCCTGGATCACCCTCAGCAGCATCCCCGGATGAGGTCCTCCTCATCCCCCCATCACAGAACAGGTCCCTCCACCCCCATCCTTTGGCCCTCCTGCTCCATCCCAAACGTGGTTCCCTCCTCACCCCTGGAGCAGCTCCCTCTGGTCAGTCCCCATCCCTGGCGTGGGCCCCCCGTCCCCTGGCAGCCCCTGACCCCAGTGTCACCCTGAGTATCCCCGCTCCTACTGGTCCTACTGACTCCCCCCAGGTGTACTGGGTGGGACCGGTGCTGGGTGCTGTGCTGGCTGGGCTCTGCTATGAGTTCATCTTCGCCCCTGGTGCCTCCCGGGAGAAGCTGTGTGCCTGCCTCACCTGCCGGGATGTGGCACTGGTGGAGACCACCACCCCGTCCCCCTCCTCACCTTCCTCCACCCCCCTCCGTGCTGCTCGTACCCCTCCAGCCTCCCAGGGCCAGGGCATGGCCTGATGGGAGAGCAGGGGGGCTCCTGCACTCTTGCCTCCTCCCCCCCCCAAACCATCCTCTTCCCCATGGGGATTAAAGGAGACTTTGAGCCAGAGATGAGTGCAGACTGGTGCTGTGGGACGGGGAGGGGGGTCCGGGTGCATGGGGTCACTGTGGGGCCTCTCCTTGCACTCCCTCCATGCCGTACCCCCCCCGTTGGCCCCACGGTGGGGGCTGGGGGGCTGCTCCTGTCCTGTGCGGGCGCTGAGCGCAGCAAAGCCTTTTGTCGGAGCCTCTGCAGCCCCGGCAGATTCCTGTGGGCACCAATGGCCGCGCTCAGCCCTAATCCCCCCCCGGCCGGGGGCTTAGTGCCTGCTAAGCCAGCCTGAATGCACCAGCGCCAGGCGGGGGGGGAAGGGGGGGGGGCAGCGGTAGCCCCCGGGGGGGGGCACCTGCACCCCTGTGATGTGGGGCTGGCCATGGGGCACCTGCAGCCCTCAGGATGTGTGGGGTTGGGGCGGGCTGGCTCCCAGCGCTGCCCTCCAATATTGTGCCCCCAAAACCTGGCTTGGGGGGGTAGGGGGGGTGTCACAGTGTTGCCCACAGCCCCAAGTATGCTGTTGACCCTACGCCCTATAGATGGTACCTATGGGTCACAGCCACCCCCCAGCTGGCATCCCCAGGGGTGGGGGACACAGCTCCGGGGGGTCCCCACTCTCTTGGAGCTGTGGGACTGCCCCTGAGGGGGGGCACTGGGGTCCCGCACAGCACCTCACCCACCCCATATCCCGGGCAGCGAAGCGGTTAAGGGGGGGTGGCGGCGGTGGGGTCCCACCCCCGGGGCCGGCTGGGGGGGGGCTTATAAAGGTGGGTGCGGGCGGCCCCCGGGAGGGGAGCGGGGCCGCAGCGGGGCCGGGCCATGCGGGAGCTGCGCTCGTCCTCCTTCTGGAGGGCCATCCTGGCCGAGTTCCTGGGCAGCCTCCTCTACACCCTGCTGGGGCTGGGGGCTTCGCTGCGCTGGGCCCCGGGCCCCCACGGGGTCCTGGGGTCCGCCTTGGCCTTCGGGCTGGCCCAAGCCACCCTGGTGCAGGCGCTGGGGCACGTCAGCGGCGGGCACATCAACCCGGCCATCACGCTGGCCTTCCTGCTGGCCTCGCAGCTCTCCCTGCCCCGCGCCCTGGGCTACCTGCTGGCTCAGCTGCTGGGTGCCCTGGCGGGGGCCGGCGTCCTCTATGGGGTGACACCGGCCGCCGTGCGCGGCACGCTGGGCCTCACTGCGGTGAGCGGGGCGGGGGGGGATGGGGGGGTGGGGGTTTGGGGGGAGAATGGGGTGCTTGGAGGTGGGGGAGGGGAGAATAGGGGGCTGGGGGGCGTTTGGGGTTTTGCGGGGCTGGGGGTGGCTGAAGGGAAATAGGGGTTTGGGGAGAGGGGAGGTGGCGCGAAGGGGGTTGATGGGGAATTGGGCTGCAGAGGTCTGGGAAGCGTGAGGCTGGGAGGCAGCACTGAGCCCCTCTTCCCCCACAGCTGCACCCCAGCGTGGGCCCAGGCCAGGGCACGGTGGTGGAGCTTCTGCTGACGGCTCAGTTCGTCCTCTGCGTCTTCGCCAGCTTCGACGACCGCCATGATGGGCGCCCTGGCTCTGCTGCGCTGCCCGTCGGCTTCTCCCTCGCCCTCGGCCACCTCTTTGGGGTAAGGGGGGCTGGCAGCCCCATGGGGTGGGGGGGGGGGGGAGGGGAGCAGCCATCACCCACCACCCCCTCCTTCCCCGCAGATCCCATACACCGGTGCTGGCATGAACCCTGCACGGTCCTTCGCCCCCGCTGTCATCACCCGCAACTTCGCCAACCACTGGGTAAGTGGGGAGGACTCTGTGGCCCGGCCCAGTCCATCCCAGCCCATCTCCGTCCTGTCCCAGTCCGTCCCAGTCTGCCTCAACCCACTGCAGTCCTGTCCCAGTGCATCCCAGTCCTGCCCCACTCCATCCCAGTCTGCCTCAACCCACTGCCGTCCTTCCCAGTGCGTCCCAGTCGTATCCCAGTGCATCTCAGCCTAACCCAATCCATCCTACTCCTGCTCCAGTCCATCCCAGTCTGCCTCAACCCACTGCAGTCCTGTCCCAGTGCGTCCCAGTCCTGTCCCACTCCACCTCAGCCTAACCCCCAATCCATCCCACCCCTGTCCCAGTCCGCCCCATCCCACCCAAAACCCCCACCGGCTGCAGCAGCCCCCGGGGTTCCCTACCAGAGTGGGGGGGCGGGGGGGGGGCGCATCCCTTATCACCCCGCTCCTCGGGCTCAGGGAGGGCCGCACGGATCCCCCCTCCCCGGGTCCCCCCACCGGGGGGTGGCAGCCGCCCCTCTCTCGGGGTGGGGGGGTGGGGGATCCCCGCTGCCGCCCCCTCCCACGCCGCCCCCCGCAGGTGTTCTGGGCGGGTCCGCTGCTGGGCGCGGCGCTGGCGGCTCTGCTGTACGAGCTGGCGCTGTGTCCGCGGGCGCGCAGCATGGCGGAGCGGCTGGCCGTGCTGCGGGGGGAGCCGCCCGCCGCCGCGCCGCCCCCCGAACCGCCGGCGGAACCGCTGGAGCTGAAGACGCAGGGGCTGTAGGGCCGCCCCCCCCCAAACCCCAAACCCGGGGCCGCCTTTGCTGTGTCGGGGCCGCCGATGCGGTGCGTGTGCTGCGTGCGTGTGTGTGCGGCGCGGCGGGAGTTGCGGCGGCCAACGGCACCCAACGGCCGGCCCCGCCCCGCCGCGGCGGGAGCTTCTGTGTTCGGTGAATTAAACCTACGCTTTATTTTGGTAACCGCTCTCGGAGGGCGGGGGGTGGGGGGGGGCGGTGCGGGGCGGTGCGGGGGGGGCGGTGCGGGGGCAGAGCGCGGAGCGGCGCCTTCCCGCGCCCGAGGCGATGCCCCGCCCAAAGGGAGGGGCTACGGCACAGCCCGAGCCTTTCTTAAAAGGGCAACGTCGAGGTGGACCCGGGGTGGGGAGTGGGGAGCAGCGCGGTGCGGGGAGAGCGGGGGTGTACGAGTGGTCGCCACGGGGAGGGGTGAGGGGGGAGAAGGACGCTGCGGTGCGTGGTCCTCGTTTGTAGCGGGCGGTGGGCGGAGGTTGGGGGAGGGTGAGCAGCGCGATTCGGGCGTTTCCGCTTGAAGGCCTCCGGCGGGGGACGGCGGGAGGGGCGGGGAAGGGAGGGAGCCGCGGGAACTGGGACGGTTGTGTAACGGCGGCGGCGGGAGCGTGCGGGGCTGGGGGCGATCGGGATCGGAATTGGGATTGGGATTGTGGGCCGGACCCAGATCCGGACCCGGACCCTCAGAGCCGCCCGGTGCTCCGGGCCGGGGTTCGGGCCCCTCCGCCCCGCCGGGTCTTGCCCGGCTCCCTGCGCCCGCCCCGCGCTGCATGGACTGGTACATGATGAACTGCGAGCTGCTGGCCACCTGCAGCGCCCTGGGCTACCTGGAGGGCGACGCGTACCACCGCGAACCCGATTGCCTCGGTACGGCACGAGGAGGAAGGGGGGGGCGGGAGGAAGCCGGGGGGGGGGGGGGGTGCGGTGTTCTGACCGCCCCTCCCGCAGAGAGCGTGAAGGACCTGATCCGGTACCTCCGGCACGAGGATGAGAGCCGCGACGTGCGGCAGCAGCTGGGAGCAGCGCAGATCCTGCAGAACGATCTGGTGCCGCTGCTCGTTCAGTACCCGCAGGACCGGAGCCTCTTCGATGCCGTCGTCAGGTACCGGGGGGCTGCGGGGATGGTACGGGGGGGGGGGGGGGGAACGGGCCCGCGTGGGCAGCGGTTCCGAGTCCTCCCCGACCCCCCTATATAGGCTGATGGTGAACCTGACGCAGCCGGCGCTGCTCTGCTTCGGCAAAGTGCCGTCGGACGCCACCGCCCGGCACCACTTCCTGCAGGTGTTGTCCTACCTGCAGGCGTACAAAGAGGTGAGGGTGCAGCCATGGGGTGGCCTCCGGGTTGGGGGGAGGGGGTCTTCAAAACCCTCCCCCCCCCCCCCCAAAACGCGCACACACTCACACAGTGCTCACAAGAGGTTTTCTGCAGGCGTTCGCCAGTGAGAAGGTGTTTGGGGTGCTGAGTGAGAAGCTGTATGAAGTGCTGCAGCTGGTGGGTGCTGGGGGGCTATGGGGCTGGGGGTCTGGGGGGGGAACTATAGGGCTGAGGGTCCTGGGGGGAGCTATGGGGCTGGGGGTTGATCTGTGGGGCCGGGTGTCTGGGGGGATGGCTATGGGGCTGAGGGTCCGGGGCGGGGGGCAACGGTGCTGGAGGTCTGGGCGTTGATCTATGGGGCTGTGGGTCTGGGGGGGGAACTATCAGGCTGGGGGTCATGGGGAGGGGCTGTGGGGCTGAGAATCTGGGTGGGGAACTATGGGGCTGGGGGTCTGGGGGGGGGCCATGGGAGTGCTGACAGCCATGCACTGCAGGACTGGGAGCAGCGGCAGGAGGAGGACACGCTGCTGATCGAGCGGATCCTGCTGCTGGTGCGCAATGTGCTGCACGTGCCCCCCGACCCCGCTGAGGAGCAGGTACTGGGGGAGGGGGGGTGAGGGGGTACAGACACAGGGATCCCTACAGTAAGGTGCCCTGCATGCTGCCCCCCACTTCTGCGCTGCCCCCCAGGGCGTGGATGGCGATGCCAGCGTGCACGACCGCGTGCTGTGGGCTCTGCACATCAGTGGCATGGACGACCTGCTCAAGTTCCTGGCCAGCGCGCCGGCCGAGCAGCAATGGGCTCTGCACGTCCTCGAGATCATCTCCCTCATGTTCCGCGACCAGGTGAGCGTGGTGGGCGCAGGGAGCAGCCCCAGCCCCCCATCCGGCCGTGCTGACCCCCCCCCCACCCCACCCCGCAGAGCCCAGAGCAGCTGGCAACGCTTGGACAGGGACGGGCAGGCGCCGAGTGCGGGGAGGACGCGCGGGAGCTGCAGAGTCTGCGGCAACGGGAGCAGGCAGAGCAGAGAGCGCGGATGCTGCAGCGCCCAGCCAGGTGGGGAGGGGGTTGGAGGAGGGGCAGGACCCCGTGGAAGGACCGACACCGCTCATCCTGTGCGTTCTCCCCTCCAGGCACTCTCGTTTCCGTGGTTCCTATGTCATCCAGGGGCTGAAGGCCATCGGGGAGCACGATGTCATCTTCCATAAGGGGCTGCACAACGTGAGAGCGGGGATGGGGAGCACCGGGGGGGGGGGGGGGCTCGGTACGGCATGGAGGGGCTCAGTGTGGTGCTGAGGGGGCGCAGCTCATGCTCCCCTCTCGCCCCCACAGCTGCAGAGCTACAGCCACGACCTGGGCAAGGAGACGCGCCGGGTACCGCGGCGTCGCTGGGCCCCCCCTGAACCGGGACCCCCCCGGCGCTCCGCCCGCAACGTCCGGCTCTTCCTGAGCCGCTTCTGCCAGGACTTCCTGGAGGGCTGCTACAACCGCCTGATGCTGCTGGTCAAGGTGAGGGTGGGGGTCGCTCCCCCCCCCAACTTCAGGTCACGCCCCGCCCCCCCACCCCCCCAGCCAGGTTCACCCCGTGCTGAGTCCCCCCCTCACGCCCCCCAGGACCAATTACTGCGGGAGAAGGCCCAGCAGCACGACGAGACCTATTACCTGTGGGCCACCGCCTTCTTCATGGCCTTCAACCGTGGCCGGGGGTTCCGTGCTGAGCTGGTGTCGGAGACGGTGGGCGTGCGCGCCTTCCACTTCATCGAGCAGCACCTCACCAACTACTACGAGATGGCGCTGATGGACAAGAAGGAGGCGGCCACCTGGGCACGCAGGTGGGGGTCACAGCCCCTCTCTGGCCCCAAGCCCCCCCCCCCACCCCCCAGCACTGCCCGACCACCCCTCTCCCCCCTGCAGGATGCACCTGGCCCTGAAGGCGTACCAGGAGCTGCTGCGCACGGTGCAGGAGATGGACCGCTCCCCAGAGCCAGCAGTGCGGGACAGCAGTCAGGTCATCAAGAGTGAGTCCGTCCCTCTGTCCATCCGTGTGTTTACCCATCTGTGGCTCTGTCCGTCTGTCCATCCCTCCGTCCGTCTGCGTGGCCCTCTCTCTTTGCGTCTCTCTATCCACGTGTTTGTCTACGCGTCCATCTCTCTCGGCATCCCTCCGGCCGTCCCTCTGTCCACCCACCCACACGTCCGTCTGTCCGCACTGACCCTACCCCTTCCCTGCCCCCCACCAGACCACATCTTCTATCTGATGGAGTACCGGGAGCTGCTCCTCGCTCTCTTCCGGAAGTTTGATGAGACGAAGCAGCCTCGTGCCTTCCTGCGGGACCTGGTGGAGACGGCTCATCTCTTCCTGCAGATGCTGGAGTGTTTCTGCCGCGGCCGCTCCGGCCTCGTGGTGCAGGTGGGTTGGGCTCACCGGGGCTGTGCGTGGGTCTTTGCTGTCCCTCCTGACCCCCCTCCCTTCCATTGTCGTGCAGAGCAAACGTGTGAGGAGGAGGAAGAAGCCCCGTCCCCCCGCAGCGCCGCAGCCGCCGGGCGCAGCAGAGCTGGAGGAGCTGTGGGCAGCGGCGGCCCAGCAGCTGCAGGGCTGCATGCAGGTAGGGACGGGCCCCGCTGTGAGGGGGTGTCCATGGGGTGCAGGGTGACAGGGTGACAATATGACCCCCCCCCCCCTCCCAGGGCACGGTGCCGCTCCCTGAGGATGTGGTGCCCTTCGATGCTGCCTCGGAGACCCCCGTGGAGGAGCAGCGCGCGGCGGCTCTGCTGCGCATCCAGGAGTGCCTGCGGGAGGGAAGGGCCCCCCAGGCCCTGCGGCTGCTGCGCTCTGCCAGGTACCCCCCAGCCCCCACCCCACCCCTCAGTGCGTGGGGATGCAGTGCCAACCTCTGCTTTCCATCCAGGGAAGTGTGGCCCGAAGGGGATGTTTTTGGCCCCCCCGGTGTGGAGCCCCCCGAGGAGACGCAGCTGCTGCGGGAGATCTGCTTTGCTGCGCTGCCCCGTGAGTGCACGGCCCCATCCCTTGGCAGTGGGATCTGGGGGTGCTCTGGGCCCCTAACGCTGCCCCCCCACAGGGCCCACAGCCCCCCGCGACGAGCCGGAGGAGCCCGAGGAAGAGGAGGAGGAAGAGGAAGAGGAGGAGGAGGAAGCAGTGCGGGTATCCGAGAAGGAGTTCAATTTCATGGACTACCTGAAGCGGTGAGGAGAGCCTCTGAGAAGGGGGGGGGGGGGGCGGGGGGGTGGGGAGGGCGGCACAGCGCCGCTCACCAGTTGTTTGGGGGGGGTGGTGGGGAGTCCAGGTTTGCCTGCGTGCCCGTGGTCCGTGCCTGCGCTCTGCTGCTGCGGGGCTACGCGCAGAACAGCGCCCGCACCAACCACTGTGCTGCACGGCTGCTGCACCGCCTGTCCCGGCAGCTGCGCATGGAGGCACTGCTCTTCCAGCTCTCCCTCTTCACCCTCTTCCACCGCCTCCTCAACGACCCCAGCGCCCACCAGGTGAGGCGCAGCCCCGGCCCCCCCCCACCCCTCCAAGACCCCCACCCCAATTCTGTCCTGGCGCAATCCTGCTGCCCTCCGTACCCCCTCCCAGGAGCTGGTGGCCTTGGCCAAGTTTATCCTGGGTAAGTTCTTCGCGCTGGCAGCCACCAACAAGAAGGCGTTTGTGGAGCTGCTCTTCTGGAAGAACGCGACGGCCGTGCGTGAGATGAGCGAAGGCTACGGCTCCCTGAGGGATGGGGAGGGGTGAGTGGGGCCAGGGGGGCTGTAGGGGTGAGAGAGGGGTGGTGGGGATGGGGAGGGGGCTGTGGGCTGGGAAAAGAGCTCTGACCCCTCCTCATTACTTCTTTGCCCAGGGCTGGAGCACGCCGGACCCCCGCCTGGAGCCCACAGGAGGAGCAGGCGCTGCGGGAGCTGTTCTGGAAGTACAAGGAAGCAGAAGGTAGGGGGGCATTGTGGGGGGCCAAGGGATGGTGGGGAGCCTCCTTGCAGCCCCCCTTGCAGCCCCCACTCCCGCAGGTCAGGATATCATTGCCTCCATCCTGGCGGAGCTGCCGGGCCGCACGCGGCGACAAGTGGTGCAGCAGTTGGTGCGCATGGGGCTGGCGGGCAGCGCCAGGGACTTCCCCCGGCCAAGGTGGGGATGAGACCCCCAAGTGGGGACCCCCCGTGATGGGGAGCACTCTGTGTGCCCAGGTGGGCACCCAGGGGTTGTGTCCTCCCCCCACCCCCACAACAGGAAGGGCACCAATATTGTGCTGTGGACGGAGGAGCAGGAGCTGGAGCTGGAGCGGCTCTTTGAGGAGTTCAGGGGGTCAGACGGTGAGTGGGGTTGGAGGGGCGGGATGTGTGTGTGGGGGGGGGTTGGGGTCCAACTCCCTGCCGACCCCCTCCTCCCCACTGACCCCCCTCCCCCCCACTGACCCCCCTCCCCACAGACATCCTGGGGAGCATCATGAAGAACCTGACGGCGCGGCGCTCGCGGGCACGCGTGGTGGAGAAGCTGCTGGCAATGGGGTTGGTGGCAGAGCGCAGGGAGCTGCACAAGAAGCGTCGGAGGAAGAGCTGCAGCCCCCAAACGGTGTGTTGGCGGGGGGGGGGGGTCGGGGGCTCCAATCCAGGGATGCCGTCCCCCTTCCCCTCCTCCCACGGGCACCCGCGCCCCCTACTGGCACCCAAGCGTTACGGTCCCTGCAGGGTGAGGCAGATGCTGCAGCTGTTCCAGCCCATCACAGCTCTGCTGAGGAGAGTGAAGAGGAGGAGGAGGAGGAGGAAGAGGAGGAAGATGAAGCAGAGGATGACCCTATGGAGGAGCCCTGGGACCCCAAGGAGGGGACGGGGCTGGCCCTGGTGCAGCGTCTGCAGCAGGAAGGTGAGTGGGGGCAAGGGGATGTGATCCCCCCCCCTCCCCCCCCATCCTTTGGGGTCAGTGGGGCCGCACTGTCTGACCCCAACATCCCCAGGGCTGGATGGGCCCCTGCGGTGGCTGCAGAACTGCCTGAGGAGGACGGCACGGGACCGTGAGACGGAAGGTGAGTGGGGCTGGGGGGGCACAGGGCTGGAGGTGGGGAAGGGGCCGGGCTGACAGTGCTTCCACCCCCCCAGGGATGTCCTTCCCGGTGCCGCTGGTGCCGCTTTCAGAGGAGAACGAAGATGCCATGGAGAACCGTGGCTTCCGCGCTCTGCTGCGGGAGGTGGGGCTGCGGCCCCCCGCCAACGAGCAGGTGATGCCCCCTTCCCCACCCCCGTCCCCATTGCTCCTGGCACAGCCCACCACGGCATCCCCCCCCTCTGTCCCCAGGAGTCCTTCTGGCGCATCCCTGCTGCCCTCACCCCACAGCAGCTGCGCCGTGCAGCTGCCTCCATCACCCCCCCGAGCCGCCAGGGACCCCAACAGGAGCTGCCCCAACAGGAGCTGCCCCAACAGGAGCTGCCAGCAGCACCACAAGGACCCACTGGAGGTGAGGGTGTGGGCTGGGGGTCAGGGAGCAGGGTGAGGGGTGCAGGAACCCCCCCTGAGCCCCTCTCCCTCTGCCCCACAGCAGAGCTGCTGCCATCCCCTCTGGGATCAGACTCGGAGAGGTGAGGATGGGGTCCCACGTGCTGACCCTACAGCAGGGTCCTCGCTCATGGATGGGTGGGGGCAATGGCCCCGGGGTTCTTCCAGTGCCCCCATGGGCCCTGCTGACCCCCTTATCACCCCCCCGCAGCGAGGAGCCCCTCTCCATCCCCGCACCATCAGGCAGCAAACGGCGGCGGCAGCTCGACAGCGAGGATGAGGATGGTGACAGGGGTGAGTGCAGCCCCCCCCCCCCCCCCCCCCCATTTGGCAATGAGGGGCCTTTCCTCCCTTCTGCCCCTTCCCCTGACCCCTCCCGTCCCCATAGAGGCACAGCTGCCCCCCCCGGATCCCCCCTCAGAGGAGGACGAGAACCCCCACCCCATGGGCAGGAGGAAACGCATCCGTCGCCTTCTGGAGGAGGAAGAGGAGGAGGAAGACTGAGCCCCCCCCCCCTCCCCCCCCCAGGACAGCAGTTCCTGCAGTGCCCCCCGCTCTGTTTTCGGGGCTTTTTCTACAGGTTTATCCGTTTTTAGGGGTTTTTAAGCTCTTCTTAAAGGCGCGGTGCTTTTCCTTCCCCCGTCCCCGTTTTACCTTTTTGCCTGGGTTGGGGTTTAGGGTTTGTTTGTTTATTTCTGACGCTGTTTTACATCGGGAACGGCACCAAATAAATCAATAGGCGAAGTCTCTGGGCTGTGCCCGGCGCTGGCGGGGGGGGGCCGGGCCGGGGGGGGGGGGGGGGGGGGGGGGGCCGGGCCTGGCGGGGGGCGGTGCGGGGCTCTGTCCCCGTGTGTCGCAATGGGCGCTGATAGCAGCGGTTATAAAGGGGCCGTGGAGGTTGGGGCCGGGGGGCGCAGCGCGGCGGTGGTGGTGCGTGGACAGCGGTGACTACGAGAGGTGAGCGGGGGGCTGGGGGGGAGAGGGGGGGAAAGGGGTGCAGCTGTGAGCTGACTGCTGTCCCCCCCCCCCCCCACGCACACCTCCGCAGGTGCCCCCGAGCCGCCACCATGGGCCGCACTCTGCTCTTCCTCCTCCTCCAACTCCTCCTCCAGGGCCGGGGGGAAACCGCGACCACCGCCCCCCCGGAGGGTGACGGAACGACCGCGGCGGTGCGGGCGCTGCTGGCGGAGGTCGCTCCCCCACTCCAGGCGCTGCGGGGCCGGGGGGTTCGGTGCGGGGCGCTGCTCCCCGACGCCCTCCCCGGTTTCTCCCGCATCCCCCCGCTGCCCCGCGCCGTGTCCCGCGCCTCGTTGGCGCTGGCGCTGAGCGGGGCCGGTTGCGGGGCGGAGGCGGAGGCGGCGGCGCGGGGGCTGTACCGGGAGCTGAGCCCCCCCGCGGCCACCGCCCTGCTGCGGGGTCTGGCGGGGCTGCGGGACGTCCCCGCGCACCGCACGCTGCCGTTGCTCTCCAGCCTGGCCCGACTGCGGCGGCGCTGCGTTCTCCCCCGCAACGAGACCCGCACCGGGACGTTCCGGTGCCGTCGGGAGGCGGAGGACGACGCGTGCAGCCCCCCCGGGGAGCGCGAGGCGCACGGGGTGCTCGAGTGGGTGCCGGGCGTCAACGCCGTCTACAACCTGGGCAGCGGCCTCTACTTCGCCTTCCAGGGCTGCGAGCTGCTCGCGTCCGAGCGGGCGCTGCAGGCGGCCGAGGATTTGGGCTACGCGGCGCTGACGGCGATCGCCGGGGGCGGCCCCGTGGCCGTGGGGATCCGGTTCGGGCTGCAGCCCGGCATCAAAGCGGGGGTCCGCGCGCTCTACGGGTACTTCACTGCCGACGGGGAACCCCCGACGGCGCCCAGCGCTCACAGCGGCCCCGTCCTCGTGGTGTGAATAAAGGCGCGTCCCCTCCCGTGTCGCTGTCGCTGTCCCGGTCGGTCCGGCCGCGCTGCCCCGGGGCGCGGGGACCTTGGCCCGGGGTCGGCCTTGGACGGGGCGCGCGGTGACAGCGCCCGGCGCGGGGACAGCGGCGCTCTGCCCCACGGCGCTGCCCCCCAGCCCTGCCCCATGGCCCCGTCCCTGCGGGCTCATCCCCACCGCCCTGTCCCCCGCGCTCCCGCTGCCGACCCCCACCCGGCTCCGCCATCTCCTTCCGCGACCGCCCGCCGACCACGCCCCCTTTGGCCACGACCACGCCCCCTCCCGTATGACCACGCCCCTTATGTGTATTCCAGTCTCGTTGGCCCCGCCCCCCGCGTGGCCCCGCCCCCTGGCGTCATTTCGGGGAAGTGGAGCTGCCCGCCGGAACTCCCGCGCTCGCCAGCCTCAGGGGGCGTGACCTCACCGCCGCCTCCGCCAATCACCGCGCAAAGCTGGGAGGGGGCGTGGCTACAGTGCCTTCCTCCGCGGGGTGCGGGGACGGTACCGGGACCGGGCTGCAGCGCCGGGGTGCCGGGTCCAGGTCTGGTACTGGGATCGGGATTAGGGGTCGAGGTGCGGGGTCGGGGGTAGGGGTGCTTCTGGGCGGGGTCTGAGGGTGCCGTGCAGCAGCGGGTCGGGAGGGGTGCGGGGGGAGCTGCACCGCCAGTACCATCACGGGCCCCCCCCCGCACTGAGCTTGAGCGGAGGGAGCCGTGGTGGGGGGGAGGTGGGTGTGCGGAGTGAGCGAGCGCCGCTTCCATCCCGACCCCCCCATCCACCCCCCAGCATGGCGCAGTGGCAGGAGGTGCAGCAGTTGCCCCCCACCCACCTGGAGCGCGTACACCAACTGTACACCAACGCCGCGCTGCCCATGACCGTCCGGCAGAGACTGGCGGACTGGATCGAGGACCAAGACTGGTACGGGGGGCACCGTGGGGCGGGGAGGATACCCGTGGAGTGATGGGGGGGGGGGGTCCTCGTGCGGCAGGCACTGAGCGGTCCCGCAGGCGGCAGGCGGCCGAGCCCTTCTCGTCCCACGCGCGGATGCTGTTCCATTCGCTGCTGACGCTGCTGGGGGAGCAGCTGGGCAGCCTGGGGCCGGGCGATGAGGACTTCATGCTGAAGCACAACCTGCGCAAGGCACGCATCGACCTGCAGGTGGGTGGGTGGGGGGGGGGGAGGCTGGGGGTCTGTGGATGGAGCAGGAACTCGCTGTGCGCTGACCCCACCCCCCGTGCACCCCATAGGCTGCCTTCGAGGAGCAGCCCGAGAACTTTGCCAACCTGGTGGCCAGTCTGCTGCAGGAGGAGCGGTGCATCCTGCGGAGGGCGCAGGCGAAGGGGCAGGTAGGGTGGGTTCCCCCCAGCTGGCAGAATTGAGCCACCTGGTGCCCGACCCCCCCACGTCCCATAGGTGGAAGCCCCCCCAGCACCCAGCGCGGCCCCACAGAGCAGCCAGGAGCAGGAGATCCAGCAGCGCCTGGCTGAGTTCCGCACCGCCCTGCAGGTAATGCCTCTCCCCCCCCGGAGCCCCCCCCCACCCCACGGGGGCCGCACAGTCCCACACTGCCCCCCCTCCAATCCCCAGGAAGCTGAGCGTGCGTTCCGACACATGGAGGACCTGCAGGACGCCTTTGACTTCAGCTACAAGATGTACTGCCTGCCGGGTAAGGCTGCATCTGGTGGGGGGGGAGCACAGCCAGCTCTCCCTGCACCCCCCCTAAACCCCCACCCCACTGCTGCAGGCCAGGACCACTCCCACGACCCTCAGTATGCACAGCACATCCAAGCACTTCAGGCCAAGCTGCAGTCCCTGGACCGGCAGCGGCGGGTGAGCGAGGGCAGAGCTAGGCTGAGGCGGGGGGCGGGGGGGAGGCAGAGCTGCAATGTGCCCCCCACTCAGACCCGGTGTCCCTGCAGGAGGTGGTGGCACAGATTCAGCAGCTGCTGGGGCGCAGCGAGACCCTGCGGGACTTCCTGCAGCAGGAGCTGAGCGCATGGCGTGAGAGGCAGCAGCGCGGCTGCCTGGGAGCCCCCACTGATACCTGCCTGCTGCAGCTGCAGGGCTGGTAGGGGTGGGCCGGGGGGGCCGGGGGGCGGTGGGGGGGGCCACGCTCTGCTGACCCCCAACGCCTTCAGGTTCACGGCGCTGGGCGAGGGGCTCTTCCAGCTGCTGCAGCTGCTGCGGGCAGTGGGAGAGCTGCGGCAAAAGGTGACCTACGAGCAGGACCCGCTGCAGTCCGAGCTGCCGCTGCTGGAGAAGCGGCTGCAGGAGCAGCTGACCTGCCTGCTGCAGAGGTAGGAGACGCAGCATGGAGGGGCCGGGGGTGGGATGGAGCTGCTCTGACCCCCCTCCACCCCCCCCCACACACACACACACCCGCAGTGCCTTCGTGGTGGAGCAGCAGCCCTGCATGCCCAACACCCCCAAGCGCCCGCTGGTGCTGCGCACGGCCAACAAGTTCTGCACTCGCGCCCGCCTGCTGGTCCGCCTGCACGACCGCAACCACCGCATGGAGGCCAACATCCACATCGACAGGTCAGGGGGTCTGGGTCCTCCCTCTCCCCCCATTTGGGTCCTGGGCCGTGATCAGAGCTGACAACGTGTTGCCTTTTGCAGGGATCCACCGAAGACGCGAGGGTGAGAGCTGAGTACCGGCGGTGGTGGCAGGAATGGGATCTCGGGGGGGGGGGTTCCTGGTTGTCCCCAGAGGGGTATCAGCATCCCCAGGGGGTGTCAGCTGCTGCAGCCCCCACCTGCATCCTCTTTCTGCCCCACAGGTTCCGCAAATTCAACATTCTCACCTCGAGCAGCAAAACAGTCCTGGTTGGGGACAGCCCCCGGGAGGGGTTGGTCTGCGACTTCCAGTACCTCGTACGCACCTCCTTCCCTGCACTGAGTCCTCCCCACCTGGGACCCCCACTTGGGTCCACCCCATCCCAACCCCCACCTGACCCCCAGCCCCATTTTGACTTCCCCCACCCCCCCCCCACAGACCCTGAAGGAACAGAAGGGCGGAGGGTCGGGCAAAGGCAGCAGAGGCAGCAATGAGGTGGGTGTGGGTTTTGGGGAGGGGGCGCAGGGCGGGTGGTGGGTGAGGGTTCCCATCCTGTGCAGGGTCCCCTGGCTGTGACTGAGGAGCTTCACCTCATCACCTTCACGCTGGCATACGCATACTGCGGGCTGGAGCTGAAGCTGGAGGTGAGTTTTGAGAGGGAGGGGGGGAATGTCTGGGTGTTGGGGCTGCCTGGAATGACCCTTCCCATTCCCCCGCAGACCTCCACGTTGCCCTTCGTCATCATCTCCAACAACAACCAGCTCTCCAGCGCCTGGGCCTCCGTGCTCTGGTTCAACATGCTGAGCCCCAACCCCAAGGCAAGCAGCCCCCACACTGTTCCCCCTACCCCGAGGCCCCATACCCCTGCCCAACCCATTGCCCCATATCCCAGTCCCGATGCCCCATCCCTGTTCTGTCCCTGTGTCCTATCCTATGTCTGTTCCCATACTCTGTCCTCAGTGCTGGTCCCACCCCGTGCCCTATTCCATTTTCTGTACCGCATCTGTCCCATGTGTCTGTCCTCTTCCCATCCCTGCCCAGTCCCTCCCATCCCTCTCACTGGTGCCATCCCTACAGGACCAGCAGTTCTTCACCACACCACCCCCAGCCCCATGGCCCCGGCTGGCAGAGGTGCTGAGTTGGCAGTTCCAGAGCACAGCCGAGCGGGGCCTGAGCCGGGAGCACCTGCAAATGTTGGCAGAGAAGCTCTTCGGTACGGCCCTGCGCCCCTGAGCCCCCCAGCCACAGCCCAGCCTCCTTCACCCACCCCACTTCCCCCCCCTCCACCAGGCTCAAAGCCATCTCCGGAGAGTGCCTTGCCCTGGACCAAGTTCTCCAAGGTGAGCAGTGCCCATCCTATGTGTCCCCATCCCACGTCCCCATGTCCCCATCCCACGTCCCCATGTCCCCATCCCACATCCCCATCCTGCAGGACGGTGCTGCAGGTTTCTCCTTCTGGGCCTGGCTGGATGGGATCCTGGCACTGCTGCACGACCACCTGAAGCAGCTCTGGAAGGATGGGTACGGCCAGGCTGAGGGGGGATGGGGGGGTCAAGCTGTGGGGCTGCAGGAGCTGACCGTGCCCCCTCCCCCCCCCCAGGCTCATCCTGGGCTTCGTGAGCCGCAAACAGGAAAAGAAACTTCTGAAGGTGAAGCGGTCGGGGACGTTCCTGATTCGGTTCAGTGAGAGCGTGCTGGGGGGGGTCACCTGCACCTGGGTGGAACACCCTGAAAGCGGTGAGCGCAGCCCCGGGACCCCCCTCCCTACACCCCCTGCCCCCTTCGGTGTGACCTCACACCCACCCACTGACCTCCCACCCCATAGGACCCCCAGCCTTCCGTGCCGTCGTCCCCTACACCGCAGCCGAGCTGGCATCGCTGGCGCTGCCCGACATCATCCGTGATTACCAACTGCTGGCAGAGGAGAACATCCCCGAGAACCCACTGCTCTTCCTCTACCCCGACACGGCCCGTGACGAAGCCTTCGGGCCCTACTACAGCCAACGGCACGAGGGTACGACGTGCTGCAGCACGGCACGGCGTGGGGGGGAGGGGGGAGAGCCCCCACCGCCCCCTCCCAACTCCCCTCCCTGCCCCCAGGGATTCTGACCAAGAAGAAGGAGTACCTGAACCAGCGCCTCATCCGCGTGTCCTCCAGGTGAGCCCCCCCACCCATCCATCCCCAGCCCCACAGGGATGGACCCCCTCGCAGCCCCCCCCCCCCCCTCCCCCAGCCGACCTCCTGCCCCCCACGCTGTGCCCTCAGGCAGCCCCACGAGACGTGGCAGACGGAGGAAGAGTTGGTGGTGGCCACGGAGGACCTGGAGACGCTGCGGTTGAAGAGCGGTGGGCAACAGCCTGTGAGCCCAGGGATGGTGCCGGGGGGGGGCAGGACCCCCGGGACACCTCAGGCCGTGAGCCCAGGGCTGCAGCAGGTGGTGGTTGCAGGACTGGGGACGCAGCAGCCAGGACCCCAAGTCGCCGTGCTGCCATCCCCGCAGCAATTGGGGTCAGGAGGTTTGGGGGTGCTGCAGCCAGGGATGGGGGAGCTGGGGCAACCCATTGTGCTGCAGGTGCTGCAGGTGGGGCCCGGGGGGCAGGGAGTGCTGCCCACGGGGGGCAGCGCCATAGGGCCGCTGTTGGGGAGCGGTGCTGCAGAGCTGCTGTTGGGGAACGGCGCCGTGGGGCTGCTGCCGTCGGGGCTGGGAGACCTGGAGGGGCTGCCGCTGCCGGAGCCGGAGCTGGAGGTGGGAGTGGGGCAGCTGGAGGAGGCGGAGCTGCTGCCCACCCTGGACGGTGCGTAGATCCGATGGGTGAGTGCTGGGGGCTGTGGGGCTGGGGGATCACTCAGCGCTGACCCTCCGCCGCCCCCCCCCCCCCCCCCAAAATCCCATAGACAGCGCCGTGCTCCTGGACCCCAGTGACCCCTTCCTGCCGCAGCCCGAGGACGTGGCCCTGCCTGCCACCACTTCGCTCTTCACTGCAGACGGCGACTTCCCACCGCTCCACATCGACGCCAGCGACTTCCAGTGACCCCTCCCGGCCCCCTCGTGTAAATAAACCCCTTCCTCCCCATCAACCCGTGGTGCAGGCAGGGCAGCCCTGGTGCGGCGTGGTAGCAGAGAGCAGCTCCTCGTTGCTCAGCCCTTTATTAGAAACCCATAAATACCCCGTATAAATAGGGAGCGCGGCACATAAATAAGAAATAAATAACGGGGAGGGGGTCGGGGGGGGTCAGCGGGCGCTGGCGCCGTGGGTGAAGACGCGGCTCATGACGGCGGTGAAGGAGCGGAGCCGCTCCAGCGTGCCGTGCTGCAGCAGTGGGTGGGCCCAGCGGTCTGCAGGGGGGGGGCGGGGGGTCTGGCAGGAACGGAAGGGGACCTGAAGGGAGAGAGGGGTCAGAAGTTGGGGTTGATGTTAAGATCGGGCTTGGGGTTGGGGTCGGCTCAGCTCACCTGCACGAGGCCCAGCAGCTCCTCCAGCACCGCCTTCAGCTCCGGCTGCGGGTGTGTGGTGAAGATGTCGGAGCCCAGCATGGCCTGGTAGTGCTGCAGCCCCCGCAGGATCCGCTGCAGGCAGTGCTGGGGGTTGGGGGGGGGGGGAGAGCATGAAGCACATCCCCAAAGCACCCCTTGGGAATCGTCTGGATCCCAACAGCCCTGAGCCCCCCCAGCATGTTCCTGGCGCCCCCGAGACCCCCAGGCTGCCCTGACACCCCCAAGCACATCGCTTGGGTGCTTCCCAGATCCCCCAAGGAATATCTCCAGCATCACTGCTCCGGCCCCAACCCCCCCCAGCACACCCATAGCATTTCTGGGACCCCCCAGCACCCCACCCAGGACCCTTCAGACAATTCATCCCCAGAGCATCCAGGGCTTTGGCTCCCAGAGCCCCTCAGACTCCCCCCTCACCCCCCCTTCAGGTACCGTGCTGTTCGTGTCCAGTGTGGAGGGGTCACAGGCATCGCTGCAGCGGATGCGGGGGGCACAGTCCCCCTCAGAGTCCTCCTCTCCAGCCAGACGGACCCCATCCTGACAGTGGGAATTAACAGGGACCCCATAGCACCTTGGCTCCCTCCAGGAAGCCGGAGCATCACGGTTACCCCCAGATCCCCTGTGTCCCCATAGCCCCGGTTCCAGGAGCATCCCCAGTTCTCCCGGTTCCGTGAGCACTCCCAGTTCCTGGAGCACCTCTGGTTCCCAGAGCATCCCCGGTTCTCCCGGTTCCCAGAGCATTTCCAGTTCCTGGAGCACCCCCGGTTCCCTGAGTGCCCCCAGTGCTCCCCGTTCCCGTAGCATCCCTCACCTCCCCACTCCCCCAAACCCCGTCCCGGCGCTCACCAGCACCCCGTGCGACTCCTTCATTGCCCCCAGCAGCCGCGACAGCCGCTGGGAGAGGTCTCTGCAGGCGGCCCAGTCGGTGCTCGGGGCCGGGAACGGAACCGCGAGCGGCAGCAGCACCGCCGGGAGGCAGAGTGCGAGCAGGAGGCGGCGGAGCGGGGCCATGGCAGGTCGGGTTGGATCGGGTCAGTGCCGCCACCGGCGGATCCATCGGCTTTTATGGGGCGGCGGCAGGTGGGGAATCCCCCGGGGCAGGTGGCACCCGCCCCCCGTTACTGCGAAATCGCCGCCTCCCCCGAAAGCAGAACCGATACCGGGCCGGGGTCCCCGGGCTGCGCCCCGCCGCGCCCGCTCCGGCCCCGCGCCCCGACGGGACGGGCAGGAAAACCCGGGGCAGTTCCTGGTGGCTCCACGCCCGGCGGCCGCGCGGACGGTGCCGAACACACCTGAGCCCGCACCGCACCGCACCGCTCCGCGCGGATCCGCTCCCGGGACGCGGTGGGACGGGACGGGCGCGGTTCCGTACATTGCAGGGCGGGGCGGGGCGGGCCCGCAGGTGTCCCGCAGCTCTTCCCCGCTGCCCCCACGTCCCCGCTTCGTGTTCCCGGTGCTACCGGGGAAACTGCTGCGGCGGTCCCGGCGCTGCCCCGTTCCCCGCTGCCTCGGGACGCCCGGCTGCTCCCTCACCCCCCCCCCCCCCCTTTCCCCCGCGTTGCCCGCGGCTCCGCAATCGCGGCGGCCCCGACAGGGCGGCTCCTGCGCTTCCCGATCCCCGCCCGGAGGGGCTGCCCCCGGCCTTCCCCGGGCACGGCCCCCCCCATACCGCCGGGCGACGCTTTCGCAGCCAACCGACCCCAGGGCTCAGCGGCTGCCTGACACTCCGCCCCACCGGGACCCCCACCGGCGGCACCGCGTCCTGAGCTCCGGTTCGGGAATGGGGTCTGTGCTCCCGGTCTCCAACGCCCCTCGGTTCCCCTCCACTGAGCTCCGCGGGAGCGTCCCCGTCCCGGGAGCTCCAGCGCTGCCGCGGGGCTCCGGGGGTCGAGGAAAGAAGTGCGGCACCGCAGAGTGTGAGGAGGGCTCCGTGGTCACGGACCGGGGACACCGGGAGAGGACGGTGTTGGACACAACGAGACAGTGTGACACCGGGAGACACTGCAGGGGCCGTTGGGGGTGGCCGGGGCCGTGGCACATGCAACACTCGGGGCTCCATGGGAGGGGTCCCGGAGCCCCCCGCCCGGACGCTGTTCTGAGTGGGAACGCAGCGCTGCCCGAACCACCGCTCCCGCACCGCGAACCGCCACCCGCAGCTTTCTGTCCCCTCTGCCGCACCGTCCTGCACGAAGCCCGCCGCTCCGCTTGGTCCCGCCTCACTCAGGCGCTGATTGGCCAATGCACGAGACTCCGCACTGCCATTGGCTCGTCAGCCCCGAGATCGGGCCGACTTCCGGTCTGGGCGGCGGGGGGCGCGGTTGCCATAGCGACGTGAGGAGGGGCGCAGCGGGACGGGCCGGGTCTCTCCCGGCGGGCTCCGCCCGGGGCCGTTCGGTAACGACAGCGCGCGGCGCTCCACGTGACAGCCGCTGCTCCCGCCGTGCGGGGCAGCGTGGGATCCTTGGCCGGAGCGCGGGGGGTTGTGGGTAACGCTCCCCGTTGGGAGCTCCGCGGAGAGCGCCGGGCCGGGACCGGGCCCACCGTGCTGGGCTGGGCCTGCCCGGGCGCGCCTCGCAGCTAACGGCCGCGTGTCTGCGGGAGCCGATACCGCCTGTCCGCCCCGCGCCGGCCGCGGAGATAAGGGGCAGGTGCGGGGTTGGCGCGGGGCACTGCCGCGCATTGCGGTTCTGGGGGTGGAGGTGCGGGGAGGCCGCACCCGCGGCTGTGGGAGCCCCGGGAGAGGGGCGGGGATCCGGCTCCCTACAGGCACCGGGCGGAGGGGCGGTGGGCTCCGTCCTCACGGCTGTGGTGCGGCGCTGAGTGCGTCCCTGGGAGGGACTTTTACGGTGGTGCCGCCCGTGAGCACGGCCCGGAGAGGTGTGCCTTCTGTTCGGTGGAGATTCCAGTGCCTTTCCATCGGCCCTACAGTCAGCGGCCCTGCGCGGTGTTTCTAAGAATCACAGCCCCTGGTGTTTCTGACTGACCAACTTAGTTCCTTTTCTGTTCCAAAGGGAGACGTTGGTTTTCACCATGAATTTTGAAGGTCTCGACCCCTCCCTTGCTGAGTATGCTCCCACGCTGCACCCGGCGCTGGATCCCGTCCTGGACCCCCACCTCAACCCCAGCCTGCTGCAGAACGTGGAGCTGGATCCCGAGGGGGTGCCCTTAGAGGGCATTGCAGTGCCAGAGTCTGTGCACATCGTGGAGGGCATGTATAGTGAGCTGCACACCGCCGTCTCCGAAGTGGGCGTGCCCGTCTCTGTCTCCCATTTTGACCTCCACGAAGAAATGCTGTGGGTTGGGAACCATGGGGTAGGTGCCTCGAGGCGGCTGCAGCCCCACATCTGTGTGCCCCAACCTGCTGGAGGCAAACTGGTTGTGAATGGAGCGCTGGCATGGGGATGGGTCTGAGCTGGAAATGCCAGCTTGGAACTGGGAATTGAGCCATGTAGATGCAGAGAGCTGGAAATGGATGACGTGTTCCAGAGCATGGGAAATGTTCAGCCTTATTTGTCTGCCAAAGAGCCTCCAGGTGTTACAGCCCTGACCTCTTGGGCTGGTGGAGCTTTTGTTTCTTTACTCATATCTGCCAAAAAAAGAAAGAAAGTCTGGGCAACCTCTCATGGTTCTGTCGATAAAGAAAGGCAGGAATCCCTGCTCTAAGTGGCTGAGGCAGCAAGGCAGCCTGCCTCGACCCGACTGGTACAGAGTAGAGCAGTACTTGCCTGCATTGTACCCAGGGTCTTGATGATCCTGTCCTGCTGCTTTTAGGGCCACGCCACCTCATTCTTTGGCCCAACGCTGGAGCGTTACTCCTCCTTCCAAGTGAACAGCAGCGACGACATCCGGCAGATCCAGAGCCTGGAGAGTGGGGTCCTTTTCCTGACCAAAACCAACCTGAAGTGCATGTCACGAGGAGGCCTCATCATATTTGACTACCTGTGAGTGCTTTGCCCTGGCAGCTGGGAACAAGGGAATGGTCACAGTGTGTTTGTGGGAGGAGAAGTTCTCTGCTCCCTTCCTGCAGTGTAAATGCTCCATATGGGAGAAGAATAAGGGCAGGATGGCAGATTGCTTCCCTGCTCTGCCCCAGAGCTCGGTGCAAGGGCTGTCCTCTCTCCTCTGCAGCATGGATGAGGCCGAGGACATGCACAGCCTCCTGCTGACGGACAGCAGCACTCTGCTGGTTGGCGGACTGCAGAACCACGTGATTGAGATAGACCTCAACACCGTGCAGGAGACACAGAAGGTACCGCCGGCTACCCGTGGCACTGCATCCCGTGGGTGCTTTGTCTGGTGCTCACCCTGCTGCTCTGTGTCCTTCCCAGTACACCGTGGAGGTACCTGGCATCACCATCATGAGGCAATCAAACCGCTTCTTTTTCTGCGGTCACACCTCGGGGAAGGTAATGCCATCGTGCCCATCAGCCCTCCTGACACACAGGTTCCCCCCAGGGTACCCTGGAGTCAATATTCAACTTTTCCCAGAGCTCAGAGGGCTCCCGCGTGACCCCTGTCTTACTCTTCCAGGTCTCCTTGAGGGATCTACGCACGTTTGTGGTGGAACACGAGTTTGATGCCTACTCAGGCAGCTTGTCTGACTTTGATGTCCACGGGAACCTGCTGGTGACCTGCGGCTTCTCCAGCCGGATGAACGGCCTGGCCTGCGACCGCTTCCTGAAGGTGTACGACCTGCGCATGATGAGAGCCACCACCCCTCTGCAGGTCCACATCGACCCCTTCTTCCTCCGCTTCATCCCCACCTACACCTCCCGCCTGGCCATCATCTCCCAGACAGGTGGGGAAGCCTCCTTGCCCGTGGGTCAGCGTTGAGTCGCAGTGGGACAGAGCTGGTGGATCGCTTTGTGCCCAGCTGGATCAACCTGCCCCATCAGCGAGGGCTGTGCTAAGAGTGCAGCGTGCTGCTCTGCTCCCCTTCTCCCTGACGCCGCCTCACCCTGTGCTTCCCTCCTGCAGGTCAGTGCCAGTTCTGTGAGCCCACCGGCCTCGCCAACCCGGCCGATATCTTCCATGTGAACACCGTGGGGCCTCTGATCATGACCTTCGACGTCTCAGCCAGCAAGCAGGCCTTGGCATTTGGTGACTCCGAGGGCTGCGTGCACCTTTGGGCCGATTCCCCAGAGGTCACTTTTAACACCTATTCCCGGGAGACAGACTTTGCCCTGCCCTGCATTGTTGACACGCTGCCTCACTTGGACTGGAATCAGGACCTCGTGCCGCTCTCGCTCATCCCTGTGCCGCTGACCAGTGAGACCCTGCTGTCAGACTGGCCTGCTGCCAACTCAGCCCCGGCACCCCGGTAATCTGCAAGTCTCTCCCAGTGAAAGCTGGTGTAGAGAAGATCCTCTCCTGCTCAGGGCTGGGGGCAGCCGGGGCGTTGTGCTGGTCTGGTATTTTATTGTGGTTGAAAATGAATACTGAGTATCTGGGGGGGGAATGATTGAACGAGAGGAGCCCTTGTGACCCACTGGTGGGTCCTTGAGCACATCCAGCAAGGCACTTCATGAAGCAGTGCTGCCAAACAGAGCGGCCTCTGAGTCACAGTGTGTTTTGTAGGCGAGCTCCTCCGGTAGATCCCGAGATTCTGCGCACCATGAAGAAAGTGGGGTTCATTGGCTACGCCCCAAACCCGAGGACCAAACTCCGCAACCAGGTATGAGCTCTCAGGAGGACGCTGTACCTGGTCCTGTTGATCACTCGCTCTGTGGCAGGGAAGGTTTGAGCTGTTTGGTCTGCAGGTTTGTGGACATGGCACGTCCCTGCCCTTGGGAAAACACTGCTGCGTTTTGCCTTTGCCCGCAGCACCGCTGTAGTTTCCCCACAGTGATAAGTCCCTCGTAAGAGGGAAGGTGTGGAGGATTCGTGCAGGTTAAGGGAGGGCCCCGCTCCTTTCTGGTTTATTCCTTTGCTCATTTGGGGAGGCAGGAAAGCCCAGGAGCTGTTTGTTTTGGTTTGTGGTGCTTCACCTCAGGATTCAGCTGCTCTTCCCTTCTCTTCTCCCTCCCAGATCCCCTATCGGTTAAAAGAGGCAGACAATGAGTTCGACAGCTTCAGCCAAGTTCCCGAGTCCCCGATTGGGCGAGAGGAGGAGCCTCACCTCTACATGGTGGCCAAGAAGTACAGGAAGGTAACCTTTGAAGGACCCACGTGGGCTCAAGCACCCATGGGGAGACCTGGATGTTTTGTGGATGCCCCGTGGCGTGGGAGAGCGTTTGTTTGACACGCTGCATCTTTCCTCAGGTCACAATCAAATACTCCAAACTGGGGCTGGAAGATTTTGATTTCAAGCATTATAACAAGACTCTGTTTGCAGGCCTAGAGCCCCATATCCCCAATGCCTACTGCAACTGCATGATCCAGGTGGGAGGTGCCCGGCCCTGCCCAGGCTGTCGCAGCCACGGGACCACTCCTGATGTCTCTGTCTCTGCTAGGTGCTGTATTTTTTGGAGCCTGTCCGCTGCCTGGTCCAGAACCACCTGTGCCAGAAGGAGTTCTGCCTGGGCTGTGAGCTGGGCTTGCTCTTCCACATGCTTGATCTGTCCCGAGGAGACCCCTGTCAGGTCAGTGGCAAGCCCAGACAATGTGAGGCAAGAGTAATGTGGGTAAGAGATCACAGAGGAGCAGGGTGGTGCTGTGTCCTGAAGAGATGGCGTCAGACAGATGGAAACTCCTGTCATTTGATGGCTGTGACATAACACTCTTGCTCCATCCCCAGGGAAGCAACTTCTTGCGGGCTTTCCGCACAATCCCAGAGGCTTCAGCACTGGGGCTGATCCTGGCTGACTCAGACGAAGCCACAGGGAAAGTGAACCTGGGGCGGCTGATTCAGAGCTGGAACCGTTTCATCCTTACCCAGCTGCACCAGGAGACCCAGGAGCAGGAGGGACCACAGGCGTATCGGGGGGCTGGCAGCAGGTAAATCCCTGGTCTGTGGGAAGGACGGAGAGTGAATGAGTCAGGGAGAGGGTCTGGCTCCCAGAGGCCCCATCTGTCCCTCAGGAAAGGGGGTCTGTATGGGAGCGTGTGTATCTGCAGCTGTCCCTGTAGTGGGGTTTGAACCTCTGTCGCTTCTGGGCCTAGGCCTGTGTGCAGAGATGCTCCCCGGTGCTCGGCCCACTGTACCACCCATCCCTGCTCAGCAGTGATTTTTGGGGTCCCGCTAACCCGGGTACTCCTCCTTTTTTTTTCTTTCTAGCACCTTTGGGTCCTCGGGGGATTCAGTTATTGGGCAGCTGTTCAGCTGTGAGGTGGAGAACTGCAGCATGTGCCGCTGTGGGAAGGAAACCGTCCGCGTGTCCTCCACGCTGCTCTTCACCCTCTCCTACCCTGAGAGCGCTGGTAACAGACGGGGGTGGGCAGGGCTTGCAGGTTTCACCCCGCTGCATTTCCCTTGGGGCAGGACAGCTAAGTGGGGGGGGTTTGTTGTCTGTATAGATGAGCCGTAGTGGGTTTTTTTGAGGTGACAGACACCTGAGGAACTCCTGCAGCCGCCTGTCCCGGGCTGCAGGCCCAGCAGTTGAACATTGGGATGCAGGAAGGCAGATTTGGGGGTTGGCCTTCTCCCTGGTGGTTGTGAGGAAAACCCCAGAGGTCTGGCTGAGCTCAATTGGTAAAGATGTGTATGTTGGAAGGTGACGTTATTGTCCTTTCTCCCTTCAGAAAAACCAGTCAAAGACTATGAGTTTGCCCAAATTTTAAAGAGAAGCATCTGCTTGGAGCAGAACACGCAGGCCTGGTGTGAGAACTGTGAGAAGTACCAGCCCACGGTGAGCCAGAGGGGGAGCTGCGGGCTGGGGGGTGTGGGAGAGGGGCGTGAGTGCCTCAGGCTGAGCAGGGGCAGTTTCTCCATCAGTCAGCGGGGAGCCCTCTGAACAGATGCAGGGGATTCTGTTCCTCAGCTGGTCTGTGAGCTGGTGTGATGCAGGGTATTCCATGGCCTGATGGGGCTGCACAGTGCTGGAATGTGAGCCGTATGGATCCCATCTGAAGCCCCCAGGGCGGGGGGAAGCCCCCAGGAGCCAAACACACCTGTTCTGATGCAGCCTCTGAGGCTCTGGGGGTGTGGGAGTCTGCTTCCTGCCTCAGTTTCCCTTACAGTACACCCTGTGCCTATCAGGCAGTGTGGGGGCAGCACCGCAGGCAGACTTTGAAAGAGGGAAAAGGATGGCATGTGCTACATCCAGTTCTGAGCCTTTCCTGGGGCTCTTGGTGCTGCCTTCCTTCCATCTCCTACTCTTTCCACAGGTCCAGACTAGGAATATCCGCTGCCTGCCAGATGTCCTGGTCATTAACTGTGAGGTGAACAGCTCCAAGGAAGCAGATTTCTGGAAGACACAGGCTGAGGTGGGGGAGACACTTTGGGGCAGAAGCAGGCTTGTCCTCCCTGGCACACGGGGTTTGCTGCGTGTCCCATTCTTCGGAAGTGTTTTCGCTGTGGTTTTGCTGTTTCTAACGGTCTCTTGCTCTCCACCCAAGCATCACCATACTTTGTCTGCAGAGGACTTGTTGGTGTTTGGTCATGCACGCAGCATGAGCTGTGCATTTGGAGTTGGAAAAGACAAGATCTCCTGCCATGACAAAGCTGACAGGACTTCAGTAGAGTCACGCTTTCATTCCCCCAACCCCCTAGGACCTAGGAGCAACGAGGCAGTGCCTGCTTCCCCAAGTACAAGCACAGCAGAGCTGGTGGACGGCTGGGTTTCCCTTGCTGTCTTTTTCCCTGTCACTGACTTTACAGTCTCTGTCTTTTCCTTGCTGCTGGTCTGGCTGTCACCCACGTGTTCCTGAGCCCTGCCTGTCGCTCCGTGCTGACACTTCCCTGTGTTTCGTTGTCAGTATGCCTTTCAGAGAGCCCTGATGAAGAGAGGAGGCTTTGAGATCACCAAAGGCAAAGAAATCTCTCTTGGAGATTGGTAGGTGACTGTTCCTGGGGTGGCAGCTCTAGCTGAGCAGCGATGCCTTCTGGATTGCTCCAGAATTCAGGGCCATTTCTCCTTTAGTAATCATTCCATAATCTACCTGCCTGGGCTTCCTTGTGGACCCTGAACTGGAACAGCCTCACGGCTGCTCTGAGACTGACCCTGCGTAGGTGCTCAGATACCCTTGTAACCCACAAGGGTTGTTCACATAGCCTTGTGACCCACTTTTGAGCCCTCGCTCTCTACTGTCCATCCCTTTTCAGACTGACAAAAGACCCAGGGCCACGTATCAGCCCTTTTTGGTTGATGTTAGCTTTCCCAGGGCTCTGATCTAGGCAGCTGCAGAGGAAGGTTTATGAAGGAGCTGGCCGATGGGTGGGTTGGGTGGTACAGATCCTGCCCCGGAGAATCTGACCGAGGCTGCATCTCATGACTGCTTCCAGCTCTGCCTTCTGCGATTCTCCTTGCAGGAAGGAACTGGGAAACCCCGAGGTGGGGCATTCGTATCCTTCTGTGGAGGAACTGAAGAACATTTGGATCCCCCACGCCATCAAGATGAGGCTGACCAAGAATAAGGAGCTAGATGTGTGCAACTGGAGCGAAAGCGATGAGGTAAAGGCTGATGACATCCCTGTGGGACTGCGTGGTTGTGTGCACGTGGGGCTGCAGGAGCAGAACTGCTTTACAACCACTTTCTGCTGAGTGTACGTGGGTGAGAGGTAAAAGGGGACCATCTTGGAGACGCTTTGAGTGAGTTCTATCCCTCAGGCATGGCCAGCCTGGAAAACTCTGCGTGTCTGAGCTCTGGGGTTTGGGATGGAGATCTGGGAGCTGCCTAGAAGGCAAGCCAGGGCCTCAGACGTTTTCCTTTGGGGCTGCTTCCTCCCCCAGCTGAGTCCAAATGACGACCCCGAGTCGGTGTATGTCTACGATCTCATGGCCACAGTCGTCCACATCCTGGATTCCCGCACAGGGGGCAGCCTGGTGGGTCACATCAAAGTGGGAGAGACCTACCACCAAAGGAAGGAGGTGAGATGTCCCTCGGGGCTGCTGCGCTCCTGCCTTGCCCAGGAGTTCTTGCTCAGAGCTCGTTCAGGAATTGGGCTGTCTAATGGAACCATTCCCGGCGCTCTTGCCTCTCTTAGTAAAGTATTAAGTGTGATTTATTGGATGTGCCAGGCAGCCTTCAACAGGTGAGTGCTTCTCAGGCACGCTATGGGGAGGAAAGGGCTGAAGAAGTGCTCTTCCCACTCTTACTGGGCTAGTTCCTCCTGGGTCACGGGCACATTGCCAGCCTGCACTTGTGGTTCCAGGTAGGGTCTGTGACCTCATCTCCCTTCCAGAGGAAACAGGGCTGGTCTGGGCAGTCCTTTTGTTTGGTGGAGATGCTCAAACCAGGAGTTCCCAGAGTGTGTCAAGACTGCATCCCTGCCTGTTGTTTGTTGCATCTCAGTGGAGTGCCCGTCCAGCCCCAGAGCTTCGTGTACTCTTGTCACCACCCAGGCCAGCAGGGATTTCCCCACAGTGTCCCAGGAAGGAAGGGAGTTCCCACATGGCACGGTTACACCCCTCTCCCCAGTAGCCGGGTAGAGGAGTCATTGCATTTGCCTAGGGGGGGCTCTAATGCAGTGTCCGTGCCTCTCTCTGCAGGGAGTCACGCACCAGCAGTGGTATCTCTTCAACGACTTCCTCATTGAGCCCGTGGATAAGGTGAGCGCCCGTGGCCGCTGGTGAGGGAGCCCAGCGGGTGTTGAGCCGTGGGGTTTGGGGATTCCTGCTGTATGTGGGAGCGCCCTGCCACGTCCCTGCCCCTCCCTCCCCGCAGTGCGAGGCGGTGCAGTTCGACATGAGCTGGAAGGTGCCAGCTATCCTGTACTATGCCCGAAGGAACCTCAACTCCAAGTACAACCTCGTCAGTGAGTGTCCGAGTGGAAGTGGCCGTGTGGGGGCGAGCTGGCTGCTCCCAGCTGATCCCTCCCTCCCCTTCTCGTGCAGTCAAGAACCCAATTGAAGCCAGCGTACTGCTGGCAGAGGCCTCTCTGGCTCGCAAGCAGCGCAAGTGCCACGCCACCTTCATCCCCCTCATGCTGAGCGAGATGCCGCAGGCGGGCGACCTGGTGGGGCTGGATGCCGAGTTTGTCACGCTGAATGAGGTCAGGCAGTGGGGGACGGGGTGCTGTGGCTGTGCCAGGTCACACGGGGCCATGGGAGCTGCCTGTCCCTGAGCTCTCCTCTTGTCTGCTGCAGGAGGAGGCTGAGCTGCGCAGCGATGGGACCAAATCTACCATCAAGCCCAGCCAGATGTCGGTGGCCAGGATCACGTGCGTGCGGGGTCAGGGTCCTAATGAGGGCGTCCCCTTCATTGATGACTACATCTCCACCCAGGAGCAGGTACGGTGCCCCTGCTGGCTTTGTGCAGGGGTGGGCACAGCCTCTCCACTGGGATAATGGCAGCACCCTCCCTGGGACGCCGGGAGGAACAGGGAGGGTACAAATCCCTTGGGTGCCCCTAATTGTCGCAGCCTGGCACCGTGTGCTCTGTCACCACAGGTGGTGGATTACCTGACGCAGTACTCGGGGATCAAGCCTGGAGACTTGGATGCCAAGATCTCCTCTAAGCACCTCACCACTCTCAAATCCACCTACCTGAAGCTGCGTTTCCTCATCGACGTGGGTGTCAAGTTTGTGGGCCACGGGCTGCAGAAGGATTTCCGTGTCATCAACCTCATGGTGAGAGCGTCGAGCCCCGACCCCGGAGCCCCACAATGTCCTGGGTGGGGTGGGGTGGGGGGCCCATAGCAACCCCTGCATGTGGAACTGTGCACCGCCAGCAGCAGCCTCTGCCTTCCAGGTGCCCAAGGACCAGGTGATCGACACGGTGTACCTGTTCCACATCCCAAGGAAGAGAATGATTTCCCTGCGCTTCCTCGCCTGGTACTTCCTGGGTTAGTGGCTGCATCCTGCGATCTTGGGGGGGGGGGGGGGGTGAGAGTGGCTCCCCCAGGCTTTCTCTCCCAACGGGACCACGTGGGGAGCCCCGCACCGACCCGGGCTTCCCCTGCAGACCTGAAGATCCAAGGTGAGACCCACGACAGCATCGAGGACGCCCGCACGGCGCTGCAGCTGTACCGCAAATACCTGGAGCTGAGCCAGGGCGGTAACGAGCCTGACGACTTCCGCAAGGTGCTGAAGGCCCTCTATGAGAAGGGCCGCAAACTGGACTGGAAGGTGCCCGAGCCCGACAGCCAGAGCAGCCCCAAACGTAAGCGCCGGGAACCCGACCCCCTGCCTCCCTCTCCTCCCCCCGCCCCGCCACCCCCTGACCGCCCTTTATCGCCGCAGATGGGGCCGTGTTTCCCCCCGTGCTGGCGCTGTGATGGGGATGAAGAACATTTGGGACTGGAAGAAGCAGCGGTGGGGTCGGGGCTGCGCGGGGCTCAGCGCTGCCTCGGGGTACGTGGCCCCGCACTCCCCGCCGGTACCGGGAGAGGCCGCCCGTGCCCGGCAGTACCGCGGCACGGCCCGCGTCGTCCGCCCGCCGGTTCGGGCGCACCCATAAAGCCGCCTCGGAGCTCCCCTCGCGCCGCCGCTTCTTTCGCTGCGGGACCGGGAGGGGGACCGGGGCGTGAGGGGGAGGGGCTACGCCGAGTGGGCGGGGCCATGTAAACGAGGCGGGCGTGGTTATGCGCAGAGAGGGAGGCTGGGTCGATGTAGGCTCCGCCCCCCGGGGCCGACCGCCACGCGGGCCGGGTCCTGTGAGCTCGGGGCCTCTCCGCGCCGGGGGGTGGCCGAGGCGCTGCCTGCGCGCGGGGCGGCCCGGCCCCGGTTCGAGAAGCGGCCTCGACCCCCACGGCAGCCACCGCCGCCCCGGCAGCCTCCACCGCCGCCCTCCCGGAGGTGCCGTTGTCCGCCGTAGAGCTGCCGGGGGAGGGCGCGGCGGGACAGGCACCGCGGCGGGCGGCCCCGCGGACGGCGGGACCGGGGGGTGGCGGTGGCGGACGGGGGCTCGACCGGGGCCCGGCGGGTGAGGGGCGGGCGGGGAGCGGGCTGCGCGCGGCCGGGGCGGAGGATGAGGACGATGAGGAGGGGCCGCGTCTCCATCCCGGCCGCGCTGTGCGTGGCCGCGGCTGTGGCCGCTCTTCTGCCCGCGGTGAGCGGCCGGCGGAGTCAGGACCTGCACTGCGGAGGTGCGACGGGACGGGACGGGACGGGGGACCGGCGGGGATCCGCTCCGAGCGCGGTACGGCGGCTGGGATGTCGGGCTCCGTGGCCGCTGACGTTCCCGCCCCGCAGCGTGCCGGGCGCTGGTGGACGAGCTGGAGTGGGAGATCGCCCAGGTCGACCCCCGGAAAACCATCCAGATGGGTTCGTTCCGCATCAACCCCGACGGCAGCCAATCGGTGGTGGAGGTGAGCCCCCAACCGGGGGGGGCGGCGGGGGGAGGGGGTCGTGGTGTCGGGGTTACAAGCAGGGCCGTATCCCGGGCCCCCCAACGCTGCCCTCCCGGCCCTGACCTCTCCCCCCCCCCCCGGCCCCGCAGGTGCCGTACGCCCGCTCTGAGGCGCACCTGACGGAGCTGCTGGAGCGCATCTGTGAGAAGATGAAGGAGTACGGCGAGAAGGTGGACCCGTCCACGCACCGCAAGAGCTACGTGCGCCTCATCTCCCACGACGGGACCAAACTGGACCTCTCCGGGGTCAGAATCGACGGCGACGTGGCCTCCAGCCTCAAGTTTGCGGTGCGTGCGGGGCCGGCCGCGGGATCGGGGGCTGCCCGGGTTCTGTTGTTGAGCCACGCGTGGTTCTGTTGCAGTGTGAGAGCATCGCTGAGGAGTACGAGGATGAGCTCATCGAGTTCCTGTCCCACGAGGCCGACAACGTCAAGGACCGGCTCTGCAGCAAGCGGACGGGTGAGCGGGGAGGGGGGTGGGGGGGCTGCCTGCCATCCCTCGAGGGCCACCTGTAAGGACAGGGGACGCTTTAAGGGGCTCAGAGCCACCTCTGTGAGCTCTCCCTGAGGACTGTCCCCTCCGGGTGTGTCCCTGGGGCTGCCCGCTCTCTCCTCCTGTTCTCTTTGTGTCCCTGGGGAGTGTTTCTTAAAGGTGTTTCCCTCGGAGGTGTGGAGCAGCCCCAGCACTGGGCCGGGAGCCGCAGGATGGGAGCACAGCGAGCAGCCATGGCCACGCTGCCCTGCCCTGTCCCATCCCACGCTGTGCTGCTGCTCTCTGGGCTCCCAGCCCTGCGGCTTTTTTTTTGGGTGCTGTGCTCGGGGCGATCCAGGGCAGCCGTCCTGCTGTCCCCATTGGCTGCCCCGGCCCCGTGCTCCCCCCGCAGCCAGTGGCCACGCGCCCACTCCCGGCCCTGCGGTGCTATTTCTGGTTCACAAACACCGGGGTCAGGGCAAGCCACGACCTTTGTGCTTCCTTTATTAATGAGCGTGCTCCGCTCTCGTTACCTGCGCCCTGACACCGGGCTGGGTCTGCTGCTGCACCCCTGTGCCCCGGGGATCGGCTGTGGGGTGGGTGGGGGGGTCAGGGGGGGGGGGCTGCGTGGGGCTCTGAGCACTGCTTTGTCCCCACAGATCTGTGTGACCACGCGCTGCACCTCCCGCATGATGAGCTGTGACGCCGACGGCCCCGGGCTGCGCCGACCCCACAACGACACCACGCTGCCCCACAGCCTCGGCCCCATCCCCACACTGAGGGGGGGGGGGGGATTTGATTCTCCCGTCCTATTTATTCTCTGTCCATCCACTGCTGCGTGGGTAGGGACGCGTCCTTTGGTTGGGGACGTTCCGGTGGCTGATTTGTGGCTCCAGGCCTCTCCCTGCTGCTGCCTGGGGCTGCTGGAGGGACAACGGTGCTGCTGTGGGTTTGTTGGGCACCCGGGGCCCAACCTAGGAGGCAATAAATGGGGCCCAATGTGGGCTGGTGTCGGTCGCTGTGCACCTCAGTGGGGGGGGGGGGGGGGTTGTGGGGCAGGGAGGGCACGCATACCCACTGCAGTGCCCTTTGACCACAGGCTGCTCTTCCCTACGTAGCTCGGCGTTGTCACTGCCCCAGTGCCCCCGTGGCAGCCGGTCCCTGCAGGCAGCCCCTGGGTGCTGTGGGTGTGCCACCCACTTGTCGCGTGGTGCCGCCGTGGGGTCACCAGGGCAATGTCCCGGGGTTATTGGGCACTGTGCCCCCCCCCCACCATGTCCTCTCCTCCGCTGTCACCGCAGCGCGGGGCGCTGTCATGGGCTGAGCGCCGCACCAAGCAACAGCCGGGCAATAACGAGGGCACACGGTGGGAGAGAGGAGGGGGTGATGTTGGGGGATGACGTCACGCAGCGACCCGTGATGTCACGGTGATTCGGTGACGTCACGGGGCGGGGCTCGCATCACCGCACCCCACGCCCAGATCAGGCGAACGCGGCGGCCACCTATAGCCCGGCCCCCCGCCGTCTTATTTGCATAATCCCGCCCAACCACAGACGGGCGCGGCCAATAGCGAACGGCCCAGCCCCGAAGGGGGCGGGCGGGGGCGGGGCTATGCTAATAACGTACGCGGCGCCGCGCCTCGCCCCGCCCGCCGCGCCGAGGACCCCCGGGCGCCGCCGCCGCCTCCGCCGCCGTTCGCTCCGGTCCCGGTCCCGGTCCCGCGTCCGCTCCGTCCGCTCCGCCCCGCGCCGCCATGACGCTCCTCGCTGCCGGCAGCCGCGCGGCCGCCCGCCTCCGCGGGCCCAAGGTGAGCGCGCCCGGCCCGGCCCAGCCGCGCCTTAAAGGGGCGACGCCGCGGAGGGGGGTTGGGGGGGGGGGTGGGGGGGGGCTGCGTTCTTAAAGAGGCGACGCCGGGGGGGGGCGCGCCTTAAAGGGGCTGCGGGGGGTGCGGGGCTGCAGCGACACCGGCGGTGTCAGCACGTGGAGAGCGGGCACCGGCACAGCGCGAGGAGCGGCGGGGCGGGGGGAGCTCCCGGTGCGGGGTAACCCCGGGGGGGCCGCGCCCGGTGCGCCCCCGCAGCGGCGGCGCTTTGCGGCGCTCCGCTCCCGCGTTGCGTTTCGTAACGGCCGCGGCGGTGCGGGGCGGATCGGGCGTTGTTTCGGCGCCCCGCGCCGCGCAATCTACGCCTCCAATAAATTAATTAATGAATCAGCGCCCGCACCGCACCCGCAGCCCGCGCTGACCCCGCGCGAAGCCGGGCGCGGCCTTCATCCCCCTCCTCTTGAAGCCCCTGCCCCCCCGCATCCCCGTTGCCGCAGCGGCGGAGCACCGCCCGCGGGTCCCGCACGGTTCGGCGCTGCGGGATCCGCCGCGATCCACGCTGGGCGATGCGGGGTCCCCACGCCCCCCCCCCCGGAACCCGCAGCCGCCGCCCCGCGCCGTCCCCGCAGCGCCGCTCTCACGCGTGACCTTGAGCGGGCGGCGGAACCGTGACAGCTGCGGGCGGGCGGGGCCGAGCGGGGGGGTCCCCGCGGGGCTGTTCGGGGTGCAGCACGCGGGGCGGTGCGGGGAGCAGCTCGGGAGGGGTCACTGCGTGGCGCTGCCGTGCGGGGGCGGCCCCGCAGATTCCTCCCATTGGGCCCGGGGGGGGCTCCGCGCGGTGCGGTGTCGCGGTGCCGGGGGGGGGGCGGGGGGGGGGGGCTGACCTTGGGCTCCGCTCCGCGCTATTGTTCGCGGTGCCGCTGAAACCTTCCGCGGAGTGAATGGGCGGGGCTGCCCCCCCCCCCCCCCCCGGTACCGGTGCCTGGTTGGGGTCGGGAGTGCGGAGGGGGTTCAGGGGGGGCTGCGGCTCTGAGCCCCCCCCCGGGGCTCCCCGGGCGCAGTGGAAAAAGAGCGTCACGGTCGTTGCGCACGGGGGGGATGGGGGGGGGGGTGGCACCGTGCCGGGGGGGTCTGGCCCGGACCCAGCACTGCAGGACTGTGCGCGGTGCCGGGGTGTGCGGGGAGGGGGGGAGGGGGGCAGAGTCGGGGAACCCTCCGGGCCGGGGAACAAAGCGCGGCGCTCCCCGGCGCCGGAAACCCGCGGAACGGCAACTGCCGGCAGCGGCGGCCCCTCGTGCTTCCGCCGTGCGGTGCGGGGTGCGGGGCGGGGGGCGGAACCTCCGCTGGGGCCGAACCGCTCGTGGGCTCAGCGACCGTGCGGGACGGAGGGGAGCAGGGAAGCACGGCGGGACCCTTCCCGCTGCGGGGCGGGACCCACCCCCCCCAGATAACCCCCTCCCCGATAACCCCCTCCCCCTGGTAACCCCCCTCTCTGCTCTCCCGCAGAACGCTCCATGTGTCCTCTTTGCAGCCCGCCACGCTGCCACCGCCGCCACAGTAAGCACCGACCCACAGCTTCACCCCCCTGATCCCCCCCCCGGTTCCCCCCCCCAGTGCCACGGGGCTCACGGTTCCCCAATCTCCCCCCCCCCACACTCAGAACCTGAAGGACGTCCTGGCCTCCATGATCCCCAAGGAGCAGGCGAGGATCAAAAGCTTCCGGCAGCAGCACGGCAGCACCGCCATCGGGCAGATCACGGTGGATATGGTGAGGGGGGGGGCACCGGGATTGCGGGGGGGGGGGGGGGGGCGGGCTCTGGTTTGTGCCACCCATAACCGTGAGCTCCGTCCTTCCGTCCTCATGCAGGTGTACGGCGGGATGCGGGGCATGAAGGGGCTGATCTACGAGACCTCAGTGCTGGACCCCGATGAGGTTGGGGGCTGCTCTCCCACCCCCGCCCCACTCTGGCACCCACAGGGCGGCGCTGCTGACGCTCGGTCCTGCTGCGTTTTCCCTTCCAGGGGATCCGTTTCCGTGGGTTCAGCATCCCCGAGTGCCAGAAGCTGCTGCCCAAAGCGGCGGGGGGTGAGGAGCCGCTGCCTGAGGGGCTCTTCTGGCTGCTGGTGACGGGTGAGGTGCCCACCCCGGAGCAGGTAATGCACCAGGACCCCCCCAGGCTGGGTGGGAGGGTGGTGGGGGGGGGGGGTGGGGGTCTATCAGCCCTCGGCTCAATGCCCCCTCCCCGCAGGTGAGCTGGGTGTCCCGTGAATGGGCCAAGCGGGCGGCTCTGCCTTCCCACGTGGTGACCATGTTGGACAACTTCCCCACCAACCTGCACCCCATGTCCCAGCTCAGCGCCGCCATCACCGCCCTCAACAGCGAGAGCAAATTCGCGCGCGCTTACGCTGAGGGCATCAACCGTGTGAAGTACTGGGAGGTACGGAGAGGGGGGGAGGGCAGGAGCGAGGGGCGGGGGGCAGGCAGGGTCTTACAGACCCCCCCTTCTCCATCTCCCCCCATCTATCCCAGTTTGTCTATGAGGACGCCATGGATCTGATCGCCAAGCTGCCCTGCGTCGCCGCCAAGATTTACCGTAACCTTTACCGGGAGGGCAGCAGCATCGGCGCCATCGACCCCAACCTGGACTGGTCCCACAACTTCACCAACATGCTGGGTTACACCGACCCGCAGTTCATCGAGCTGATGCGCCTCTACCTCACCATCCACAGGTGTGGGGCTGCACCGCCCCAGCTCTGCCTCGGGGTGTGGGATGTGCCCGGGCAGCTCTCCGTGTGGGGCAATGGGAACGCCAGGATGGGGTGTGGGGGGTTGTGGGGAGGCCCTCTGTGGGGTGTGGGGACCTAACGCCGCTCCTCGGCCCCGCAGTGACCACGAAGGGGGCAACGTGAGCGCCCACACCAGTCACCTGGTGGGCAGCGCGCTGTCTGACCCCTACCTCGCCTTTGCTGCTGCCATGAATGGGCTGGCCGGGCCCCTGCACGGCCTCGCCAACCAGGTGGGTGTCCGTCCGGCCCGTCTTCTGTCCATCTGTCTGCCTCCGTCCGTCCCTATCCGTCCGTCTGTCTGCACGCTGCCATTCTGACCCCCCTCCGTGCCCTCAGGAGGTGCTGCTGTGGCTCACGGACCTGCAGAAGGAGTTGGGCCAGGACGTGTCGGACGAGAAGCTGCGGGATTTCATTTGGAACACGCTCAATTCGGGGCGGGTGAGTGCTGGGCTTTGGGGGGAAGGGGGGAGGGGGATGTGGGGGGGCCGGGGGGCGGTTTGGGTGCTGACTGCTCTCGCAGGTGGTGCCGGGCTATGGGCACGCCGTGCTGCGGAAGACGGACCCGCGCTACACGTGTCAGAGGGAGTTCGCCCTCAAGCACCTCCCCAAGGACCCCATGTTCAAGCTGGTGGCTCAGCTCTATAAGATCGTCCCCAACGTGCTGCTGGAGCAGGGCAAGGCCAAGAACCCGTGGCCCAACGTGGACGCACACAGCGGGGTGCTGCTGCAGGTGAGCCTTTGTTTTCCCCCATCTACCTTTATGGGGGGTGAGGGGGGGTCCCGGCTGCCCCCCTGCTCTTGCCCTGACGTTGCTCTCCCCGCAGTACTACGGCATGAAGGAGATGAAATACTACACGGTGCTCTTCGGGGTGTCCCGCGCGCTGGGCGTCCTCTCACAGCTCATCTGGAGCCGGGCGCTGGGATTCCCCCTGGAACGCCCCAAATCCATGAGCACCGCGGGGCTGATGCAGCTCGTGGGCTACAAATCCGGGTAAAAAGGGACGGGGTCAGGGCTGCGCTCGCTGCTCCCCCCCCGACGCCTCCGGGCCCGGGACGGACTCGGCACTGAACCCCACTCCGGCTATAGGGGGGGCAGCCCTGGGGGCCCCTCCTGCCCTGTGCCCCCCTCCTCCCTTATAGCACAGGGCCCGGCCCCCTCCCTCGTGGCTCCTGTGCCCCCAGCCCGGCAGCACCACGCACACTGAGCCCCAGCGCTCCCTGCTGCTGTGGGGGGAGGGGGGGGGGGATTTGGGCCTCCTTTTGCAACCACTTCCCCCCACCCCGAGAGGGGTTCAGTCCCAGACTCCAGTCCGTGCCCCCCCCCCCCCACCCCCCTCTCCTGGGGGGGGGGGGGTCCAGCCCTTGGGGCAGCTGGTGAAGAATGAATGTCTCAGCTCCTCCCCCCACCTCGAAAGGCCTCGATACACTCCTTCCCAGCCCGCACCCCCCCACCCCCCCCGTGTTTGTGTGAATCCCCACGTCTGATGCCCCCGGAGCCAGAGCTGGGCCCCCTTTTCCCCCCCCCCTCCTCAGTTGGCCCAGCCCAGGCCCAGCGCAGGCTTTGGACAGTTCTGTACAAACAACGATAAAATGCAAAATAAATGTTTTTATTAACAAAGCCCAAGCTGCTGCCAACCCCCCCCCCCCCCCCCTCCAACCCACCCCCCTCCCGGCGCTGGATCCAGACCTGGGGTTGCTCCTGTAGGGCCGCAAGGGTACCTGCAGGTGCCCAGCTGGAGCCTGGTAGTCTTGGGGTGCAGACCTCCCCCCGAGCTCCCCCTCCCTGCCCCACGGCTGCCCAGTGAGGAGCGGGAGGCCGGGCTCACCCTTGGAAAATGGTCTTTATTGGCATATGTAGAAGTCCTTCCTTGGACAGCAAGGCCACGATCTCCTCTGTGATGGGGATGGATCTTGGGGGGGTGGGGAGGGGGGGCTGAGTGGGGGAGCCTGGGGCTGGGGTGTGGCTCAGGGGACCCCCCCAGTGGGTGTTACGGCCTGCCGGAGCTCGGGTCCTCCAGGCTGAAGGGAAGCTCAGCGGGAGCAGGGGGCACCTCAGGCCGGGGCCATGCTGGTCCCTGGGGTGGCAAGGGGTTAATGGGTTGGGGTAGATGGGTGGGGGGACAGGGGCCGCTCAGAGCGAGCCCCCCCATCCTCCTCTCTGTGCGTGTGACTTGTGCAAACTGTGCGACGGCGGGGCTGGCGGTGGGGCGGGCGCTGCTGGATGGGGCGGGGGGGGGGGGCCGCTCGGTTCCGCTCCCCACGGCGGCTGCAGTTGAAGGGCCGGCAGCTCCGCCCCAGCCACCGCCTCGCTCCGCCCCTTCGCCTTCCCTTTTATTCCTGAAAAGCCGGGGCACGGAGCCGGGGGGGGGGCGGGGGGGCGCCACGGCAGCGCGACCCCCACCAACCGCTTGTGTTCCCCAGCAGGATCCGGCCGGGCTCCCCTGCCAGCGAGCACCAACCTTCCTCCTCTCCAAGGCAGGCAGAGCTGACCCAGGAGTTCCTCCACCACGGGCACAGGAGCTGGAGCCCTCTGGCCTTGCAGAGTTAAGAGGAACGAAGGGTTTAAAAAAAAGAAAAAAAAAAAAAAAGAAAAAAAAAAAAGAAAAAAAATCCCCCCCCCCCCAAAAAAAAAACCCCAAACCCCAAAACTAAAACAAAAACTTAAAACCAAAATCAGCTCCACAATGAGGGAGTCCGGCGCTGGGCCGCCGCGCTGCGATGGGGCCGGGGGGGGCTCACAGCAGCCCCCCTGCAGGGGCACCACTTGATGCCCTTCGGGGCTGGGAGGGAATTCCAGGCAACGGCAGCAAAGATTCACTCAAATAAATATTGAAGAGGTGGGGGGGGGGGGAGGGGGGGCTGGGCTGACCCTGGCACAGTCCGAAGCCTCGACGCCGCCCTCACGTCTGGTGGACCTCGTGGAACATGAGCTCGCGTGGGATGCGGGTCTCAGGCCCGAAGTTCTTGGCTGCCTGGCGTTCAAAGGCCGCCACCATTTGCTTGACCACCTCGTCGAAGAAGACGGTGGCCAACTGGGAGTGCAGCAGGGAGCGGAATTCGAAGGAGATCTGAGCAAGAGAGCGGTGGTGAGAACCCGGATGGAAGCTCAGGGCTGCATCCCCGCTGCTGGCATTGAGATGCTTTGGGTTGGGGCGGGGGGAGTTTCTTACTGAGAAATCCACGGTGCAGGTGCGGGGGTAACCGGGGATGCCGGGGCTGAAGCGCCAGTTTGTCTCCAGGTGGTTGAAGAGCCTCCCATCCGTGCAGACGGCCTGGGTAGGGAGGGGGGGAGGGAGCAGCAGGAGATCAGGGGGGCCCAAGGGTGCAGCGGGGCTGGGGCTGAGGTCGGGGCTGCGCTCACCTTGACGAGGTGCGGGCGGACGAGGGTGACGATGGAGGTGTAGCGCTCCAAGACGGGCGGGAAGCCCACCTCCAGCTGTGCCTTGATGTGCCCGGTCCGTTTGGAAACCACCACCGACTTCTTGCACCACGGCACGAAGGTTTTGTAGTCGTCTACGTTGGAGACCACGTCGTACATCTCTTGCATGGAGTACCTGCGGGCGGAACGGGAGCTGCAGGGGGGAATTTGGGTTCCCAGCTCCAGCTCTGGGGACACCAAACCTACCCAATGATGCGTCGCTCCGAATACTCCTTGCGTTTGTTGGTTAAGGACCCCGCGAGGTTGAGGAAGGAGCGGGTGGGCGCACGCTGTGGGTCCCACTCAGTGCCGATCGCTGGGCGGCCGAAGCCGAGGCCGGACGGTGCTGTGTGTCTGCGCGGGAGAGAGGTGTGGGTGGAGGAAGCGAGTGGGGCTGCCCCGTGGCTTTGCTGCGCTTCCCCTCCCGGGCCTTGGCTGGAGCTGCCCGCAGCCCTCCTGAGCTGGGAGGAACCACGGGGTGCAGAGGGGAGCTGCCCCATCCATCCCACCCCAGGGCTGCGGGCAGCAGGGACGGGTCGGGAAAGTCCAAGTGCAGCGGCCACGGCTGCTGCCAGCGCTGCTGTTGCATAAGAGGAGGAAGGCAGAGGGAAACCTGACCTCGGGGACACCTAATCCAGACCAGCAGAGCGGGGACAACCGCCCACAGCCCCTCCCCAGCTCCGCAGGGCCGGGGCAGCTCAGGGCCCAGCCGAGCCCCGGCGCTCAGCCTCCTCCACCTCCCACCTCGCCCAGGGCCGTGCAGACGGTGCTGCTGCCGGCAGGAAGGGAAGCTGTGACACCTGGGAAACGGGGTCCCCACACACAGCCTTACAGCAGCGGGGTCCTCCCACAGCGCTGGTGGCAGCACCCGCAGCCTCACATCGCCCATCCGAGGTGACGGCACTGCCACGGCGGGCTGCAGCCCGGTGGAGCTGCGTGTCACCGCTGTCCCCTCGGCAGCCCCGGCTGGATGCGCTCCATCGCCGCGGGTATTTTTAGCTGCACGCCGCTCACAGAGGCGCTCCTCCGGGATCGGCGGCCGCGGGACGAAAGGTCCCATTTCGGTACCCGCCAACGAGAGTCCCGGGGCGGCGACGGGCGGAGCTGCAGGAGCGGCCGTGCCCCCATCCCGGCGCGGAGCCGTTGGCTGCCGGCTGCTGTTGGCTCCCGGCCACGTCCCGGGCGCAGAGGTCAGCCGGGACCGCTGATGTCCCCGCGCCGCTCCCGCCGTCCCGGGCGCGGTGACGGCCGCCGACCCGCCGCGCCCCCCCCGGGGGTGTCCCGGCCGCGCCCGCCCCGCAGCGCGCGCTGTTCCCGCGGAGCCGCGCCCCGCACCCGGTGACCTCTGGGCCCGCGGCGGGGCCTTTCCCGTCCCCGTCCGTCCCCGTCCGTCCCCGCGGTCCCCGCCCGGTCCCGCCGCTCACCTCCCGGGAGGCGCCGCCACCGCCCGCAGCCGCTGCCGCGCCCCGAGCTGGAGGGCTCCGCGGAGCCGCCGGGCCGCCATGACCGGGGCCGGGACGCGGCTCCGCTGCCCTCAGCCCGGCGCCGCCGTGACCTCTCACCCCGCGCGTGACGTCACCGCGTCACCATAGAGCCCGCGCGCGTCACGGCCCGGGGGGCGGGGCCAGGCCGTGCCCGCGCGCGGGGCACGCCGGGAGCGGTAGGCCGCGCCGCGCAAGGGATGCTGGGAGTTGTAGTCCCGCCCCGGTTCGCTCCCTTCCCCGCGACCCCTCGGGCCGGGCTGGGGCTCCCCGCTGTGCTCGTGCGCTCCCGCCCCTCCCTGCGGCATCACCGCTGCCGCTCCGGCCTCCTTTTTCCCCGGCGAAGTCTCCAGCGACACAGCGCGACGCTTCCCCGGTTCTGTCTCAGCGCACCGATCGCGGCCCCGAAGCAAAAACCGCCCCGTGAAGCACCGGTGCGCGGCCGGGGAAATCCGCAGAGCCGCGGCCTCGCGCTGTGCCAGCCGGGTTCTGCACTTCAGGCAGCCGCTGCCCGCAATGCGACCGCAGCGCCCGGCCCGGGGCTCCGCCGCTGCCCCACGTGGCGGTGTGAAGGCGTTGGTTTGCTCGGCCCGACGGTACCGACGGCAGCGGCCGTGCGCTGATGGAGCGTTCGTGGGGTCCGCCGACCCCGGGCGGTTCTACCCCAGCGTCCTCAGCTGCGTGCTGCGGAGCCTCCATAACGCAGCGCGATGCTCGGCCGCTGCCTCGGCCTCTCCCAGCTCGGCCCTCCTGACCGGGGAGCAGCGGGGCCGCACGGGAGCTCCGTGATGGCAGCCCCGGCCCCGTGCAGCCGCCGTGGTGGGGAAGCCGACTGGAGGCCAGTGGGGCCGCCTGGCCTGGGAAGGGGGAACCAAAGGAAGCGCCCCGGGCTCCGCGTCTGCGCCCGGCAGTGGCAGCTCCAGACCCGCACGTGCTGGGCGCCTCTCGGTGCCCCGTTCCCAGGCCGGGCCTCCCGTCCCCGCTAACACCTCCCCGTGCCCCGTCCCGATGGGACGACCACCCCCGTGTCCCGACCCTGCCGCGGAGCCCCGTCCCGCTGGCGGTGATAACGGCCGGCGGCGGCGCTGCGGCCCGGCGGTGTCGGCCGCTCCCCGGCGGTGGGCGGGCCCAGGCGCTCCCCGCCCCGCAGCCGCCCGAGCGGAGCCGCCGCGGCCGGAGCCCGATGTCGGGAGCTGAGCGCTGAGGGCGGCCCCGAGATGGGGATTCTCAGCATCACGGACCAGGTACGGCCGCCGCGTCCGCCCCGCCGAGCCCGCAACGCGTCCGGCGGCGCCGCTACGCGAGTCCGGGGATGCGCGGCCTACCGCGCGCCGCACCGGGCCGGGCCGCCGCCCCAGGCCGCGGGGCCTCCAGCCGGACCCCACCTGCTGCTGGGGCCGGCCCGAACCCCCGCAATACTGCAGCGCCGGGATCCGCGCTCAGCGGGGAGGTCGGGGCTGCAGGGCCGTGCGGCGCAGCGCGGGGAAGGGGGGGGAAATCGGCTCCGGGGGAGGCCGCGCCGGGGGCCGCGGGGCCCGCAGGTCTGGGACGGCCCCGGTGCCCGCAGCGCCGCCCGCACGTGGCCTGCTGCCGCTTCCCCGCGCCGCTCCGAGGGCCGCTCGTGCCCGCCCCGCCGAGCGGGCCCCGGCTGTCCCCGCACGGTCCGCCCCGGTTGGGTCCGAACCTTTCGGAGCGCGGCGGCCGCGGGAGGGGAAAGGGATGGCGGGGAGGGGGGCGGGGGGGACGGGCGTCCATCTGCGGTTGAAACAGAACTTTTTTATTTTTCCGATCACCGGAACGTTTCTCTTTCCCCGTGGATGGCGGTGGGTGTGTCGGCCAACACCGCACGCGGCTGCGGGTGCCGCCTGCCAATCTTTGCCCGTTTTGATTTTATTTATGCGTTTTTTTTTTTTAACGTCGAACCGAGGGATGCTGAATCTGCTGCATTCCGACGGAATGAGTCACGCGTTCCCTCCGAGCAGGGATGCGCTCCCGGTGTTTGACGGCTTTCAGGTGGATGCTGTTGGGCCGGGATGGCTGCAGGGAGCTGATAGTGGTGGGCACGAAGCACCGAGCGGAGCAACCGTGGCTGCTGCCCCACAAAATGCGTGGGATACGGCGTCACTGTTAGGGATGGGAGAGCGGTGATAAGTCCCAGATCTCCCACAGCTGAGTTTGGGGACCCCAACGTTCACCGTTGTGCAGTCAGTGCCACTGCTTGGGCTCCATAGCGGGGAGCTTCTCTAACAATCCTTTAAGCGTTCCCCATCCAAAACCCATCCGTGCTGCCATCCAGAATCCAAGAAGAAAACTCTGTAACCCCGGTGCAGTGTAAGGAAGCAGCATCCCTTCCTTCCTGGCAACACAGACCAGGCAATGTGACAAACAAGCGCCCTCTCAGAGTTCAGGTTCCACATCTGAACAGCTAAGTCATATCTACACACTACAAGGGCACACGCGTTCACTCTTTTCCAAGGGCTCATATGTGTCCCTTTGGACACTCGTCCACATCCCTTTGGACGTGCTCGTGTCCCTTTGGGCACACTCAGCGGTATGTAGGGTGTTCGAGCGCCCACCTCCTCCTTCCCCATTTTCCTGAGACCCTCCACTGGGTTTTTCCTATCCCAAGCAGTTTCCCGTTGCTTGTTAGGCCACAGCGAGCAGCTTCTAGGACGGTGTACATGGCACCCGAGGAAGATGTCCTTGCGGCTGGTGATAAAAGTGTTCTGTTGTGACTTCTGGGCTTCTTGTGAGGCAAAGTCATCGAGGCAAAAGATAGAAGTGTTATGTGGTGTCCCCAGTGCGAAATTATTGAGGGAAACGAGACTGCTCGCCCACAAAAGCCGAAATGGAAAGTTGTAGGACTGTCATTGATGGGTTCCTTTTGCTGAAGTAACGGGTTGGTTTTTAAACAGATGTATTAATCCCCGTTGCTAAACGGTATCGGTGTCATGCAAACCGCCTCCGCTGGCTGTAAGATCGGTCCCCGGTGCTGGTTGAGCTGCTCAGAACCCCATCCTGCTCCTCACGCGGGCCACGCTCTGTTTTGGGTGCCGGATGGGGCTCCGTCTCCCACCTTCACCGCGCACCCATCCATCTCTCTGCAGCCTCCTCTGGTCCAAGCCATCTTCAACCGCGATGTAGAGGAAGTGCGGTCGCTGCTGAATCAGAAGGAGAATATCAATGTACTGGTGAGTGCTGCCCAGCCCTGCAGCTTGGACCCACACCCAGCTCCCGCTGTCCTTCCCAGCAGTGCCGTCCTTCAGCCAGGAGGGGCTGCTGAAGGGGTTTGGGGTGGGCTCTTTGCAGGAAATTAAGAGCTGGGGGCTCCACGTTTCAGGATTCCACCACTGTTTGCTGTGCTCTCCATTGTGTAAAATGGGACGTGTGGAAGGATGGGGCTCCCATCCAGCCCTGGAGAGCTCTTCCTGAAGCCTTCGGTGGCACAGAGCGTGGCTGGGAGGCAGTGGGCTGTGTGGGAGGGGGCTGCCCATGGGGGCTCAGCTCCGCTTCACCTTTTACTCCTTCGGGATGCTGATCCAGAGTAGTTTGATGAGAATGCAACCATAAGGTTGTTCCCAATGGAGGGAGGAGGATTGGAGCTGGTTAGCAAAGCAGAGCGAGCCTCGTGGGTGCCAGGAGGTGCTGCTCATCTCTGGGACGTCCCAATGGGTCCCTTCTTGGTGCACTCACCATTTCCTCCACTTTTGGGCCAGTCACTGTGCTCCCAGCCCAAAGACCGGGCCACGAGCACTGCTGTGTTCTGCTTCACCACCTTGCTGGGGCTGTGGTGCTTGGCTCCGTGCTTGGCACATGCTTGCCCGCTCCACTGCTTGTGGCAGAGCATTGTGGCACATTCTGCATCTGAAGGGCTGAGGGCTTCTCCCTGTGCCTGCCTGGGTCAGGGACTGGGCAGCAGCTTCGTCCTCGCTGTGAGTGTTGGGATTGTTTTGCAGGGCTCTCGTGCAGCTGCCGAGGGAATAAAACCACGATTGTTAACGCGTAATTTCCTTCTGGTGTGCAGGTTGAGAGATGTTGTTGCTTGTTTGCTGACCTGCCAGCTGGGTTTCACTTTCACATCCTCCTGCCTGGCCGTGCCAGCTCAGCGTGCTGCAAAAAAATGAGACCTCCACCATTTCCCAAACAGTCCTTAAGTCTCTGAAAAATGATTACTTTTCACCCCCAACACAAAATGTGGGACTGGAAGCAAGTTGTGCTCTTCCAGCTTTCTCCTTGCTTGCTTCCCAGCTTTGGTACGTGGCACTTCCCCGAGGAGCGCCTGAGCTGAGGGCCTCAAGGCAGAGGTTATGCAGGGCCCGGCCCTGAGCAAACAGAAGTGAAAGGTGGTTTTTCTTCAGCTAATCCAACCAAGGCTCGGAGATGGGCTTTGCAAGCCTTGCTGGCCTCCAGCAGCGGGGCTGCAGGAGCTTTCTGCAGTTCCCATGGTGGGAGGCTGCTTGTTTGGAGCAGCTTTCTCCATTGCATGCCCTGAGCCGTCTGCATGTGCTGTGCTGGGGCAGGAGGGGCTGTGCTGGGTGGTCCCCCGGCCTCAGAGCTGATGGCAGTTCTCGTTCCTTCCATCTCCGCTCAGGACCAAGAAAGACGAACACCTCTGCATGCTGCTGCCTACATAGGAGATGTTGCAATCCTCGAGCTCCTCATACTGTCAGGTAAGGGCTAGGGCTCATGTGCTTTGCTCAGCACTGGAGCCGCCCTTAGGGCATCGTTCTGATCCCTTCTGCGCTCAGGGGTGCAGAGCAGTAGGGGTTGGTCACCCTCCAAACAGCCCCGTGCTCATAATTAAGCCAATGGGTTCGCAGCCAGGGAAAGATTAGGAAATGTTGCTGTAATCCTAAGAGGTTTGTTCAGACAGGGAAGCGTCGTGGAGCTGAACTAACAGAGGTGGGCACCCAGCCAGGAGGGAGCTGCGTGCTGGGGCTGTGCTGTGGCTGTTTGGCTTGGTGGGGAGCTGGGAGATGCAGTCACTTCTCTCTGCCTTGCTGCGTCCTTTGCGTTGCACTGGCACGGCCTCCAAGGGATGTAGTTTGTTCCTGGGCTCCGTCCTCACCTCAAGCTCAGCACAGTCCCTTTTTGCAGCAGGGCTGGTGCTCGTGCCTGCAGGACCCCCACGTGACAGCATCCGTGGCAGCAGCAATCGGTCACTTCTGTTTCCTGACCGTCTCCTCTTGTTCCTCCTCAGGTGCTAATGTTAATGCAAAGGACACTGTTTGGCTCACCCCGTTACACCGCGCTGCGGCTTCTCGCAACGAGGTATGTGCTGACGGGAGGAGGAATGCTCCTCCTTCTCTTTTGCCTGACTTTGGCTCGGATGGGTGTTCTTGTTGGCGTGGGGAGAGGATGACCTCGTAATCCAGATGCTTAAAATGAGAGCTGGCAAAGATCCTCTGTGTTCCCTCCATCCTTCAGGAGCCAGCACGTGGGTTTTCCCCACGCTGCCCTCCTGCCTTTTCCCCCTTCCCAAGGGCTTTGGGTAATCCAGCTTTATGTTTCTTTGAGGGATAATGGGGCTCCCTCTCTCTTTTTGGAGCTAATTCCAAGAGATCTTGTTGGAAAGATTTCCTGACGTTTGGCTTTTGTGGGTTTAACTTCATCCCACTTAACTTTGTCCTGTTTCGGGTTACTTGAGAGCAAGAAACGTTGCGGTCGTGTTGGTTGGAGCCAGGGATCAGCAGCTCTGAATCTGACACGCAGGGCAAGTTACCACACATCAGCTGGCTTCGTGGGTTGTCTTAATTGGCAGCAGACAGGAGATGAAATGTGTGAGAGTAAAGCTCCGCCGAAGGCGTTTCCTGTGGGCTGTGAGCAAGTGTGGACAGCATGTCCAGAAGGCAGGAGGTGCTGCAAATGGGGGGCTGCAGCACCCGGCCTCTCCCAGCAAAAGGGGGAAATCGTTGTAGAATGTGGGTCAGTGGGTTCCGTTTGTCATCCTTCTGGGTGCTCTGCACCTCCTTAGTCACAAATGAGCCCTCGCTGACAGTCGAATCTTGCGACTCCGATGTGTTTCTTCCATGCTGGTACCCCCATGCAGCTGCATTTCACAGCTGCGCTCGGGTGGGATGAGCCTATGGGCTGGATTAAAGCTCTCCCTTCCTCTGCTCCTGCCAGAAAGCACTTCACCTCCTCCTGAAGCACTCGGCAGATGTCAATGCCCGCGACAAGTATTGGCAAACGCCTCTGCACGTCGCTGCTGCCAACCGGGCCACCAAGTGTGTGGAGGCCATCATCCCCTTGCTGAGCACTGTCAATGTCGCGGACCGCACGGGCCGCACGGCGCTGCACCACGCCGTGCACAGCGGCCACCTCGAGGTGGGTGATGGGGCTCGGGTGCGGGTGAGCCCCTCATTGCATCCTCTCCTGCGTCTGGGCTGCTCCTGTGGCACCGGAGGGGATGGAATGGCAGCCTTGCCCCTCATACTGCTTTTTCTCCACCCAGATGGTGAACCTGCTGTTAAACAAAGGGGCCAGCCTGAGTACTTGTGACAAGAAGGATCGCCAGCCCATCCACTGGGCAGCTTTTCTGGGTAGGTTCCCCAGAACGCATCTGTATAGTTGCTATTATACAAGGTTGCAACAGATGAATATCCAGAGGTTATAGGGGAACGACTCACCCACTCTGAGACTCACGGCTAGGATGGATGCTCACCACAAGGAACTCCTCACAGGAGCAATCTCCAAAAGAGATGCTGCCTTAGTGGTGGTCAGCCCTTAAATGGGATCTAGGAGAGGTGGAGTCAAGCTCCACCCCTTCCAGGAGCACAGCTGAATTACCTTCACCTGTGCTCCCGCAGCTGACCCATCACTTGCCTCAGATGGTTAATCAGAGGTTCAGGCTGTGATTAACAGTTTCCCATACAGCATCACCTTTGTTTCTCCTCCCCTGTTCCATGGGGATTCACCTTGCAGCGCTCCCTGCAGCCGCAGTACCTGTGTGCCCATTGGCTCTCACTGCTGTCCCTCCCACAGGGCATTTGGAAGTTCTGAAGCTGCTGGTGGCCCGGGGGGCTGATGTGATGTGTAAGGACAAGAAGGGCTACACCCTGCTGCACACAGCAGCAGCCAGCGGGCAGATCGAAGTTGTGCGTCACCTGCTGCGGCTGGGCGTGGAGGTGAGCCCACAGCTGGGGGTCTGGGAGCTGGAGAGGGGGGGAGCACGGGCTGCTTCGTGGCTGCCCTTTTTTTTCCCTGCCCCTTTTTTCCTCCTCCATCCCCAAATCCTCTGGGTTTGCTGCTCCCGCAGATCGACGAACCAAATTCCTTCGGTAACACTGCACTTCACATCGCCTGTTACATGGGCCAAGATGCCGTGGCCAATGAACTGGTCAATTACGGCGCCAACGTCAATCAGCCTAACGAGAAGGGCTTCACCCCTTTGCACTTTGCTGCTGTCTCCACCAATGGGGCCCTGTGCCTGGAGCTCCTCGTCAACAACGGGGCCGACGTCAATTTTCAGGTGTGGTGCTGAGGGGCTGAGCCCTGGGTTGGAGACGTGGGGATCCTCTGCCCTTGGGAGGAGCTTGGGGTGGTGACAGGAGCCTGATGTGACCTCGCTTCTGCTCTCCACAGAGTAAGGAAGGGAAGAGCCCCTTGCACATGGCTGCCATCCACGGGCGGTTCACGCGTTCGCAGATCCTCATTCAGAATGGTGAGTGGCTGCTGCTTTCTGGGTTATCCCATCCGTCTGCTGTGCTGCTCAGTGCCTCTTCCAGGGTCTCCCTGAGTGTTTGCTCTGAGGATCTGAGAGCTCTCCAGCGATCTCTCAGTTTCACTGCTGTTTCATGGAGGCTGCTGCCCCGTACTGACTGGGGCAGTGGAGGGCACACGAGCTCCTAAGGGCAGTGAGTGCAGAACAGAGCACTGAAATTCCAGCCAGGTCAGAGCAGCTGAGGCCAAAGGCCTGCTGCTACAACCAGCCTGAAAGACAGTATTCCTGTGGAAGGGCAGCAGGCTTGGCAGCACCCCAGGGGTTCAGCCAGAGACCTGGGGGCTGAATGCATCCCTTCCTGGGGAACAACGGGAGATGTAATGCCCTGGGCTGGCAGATAGGCTCCCAGCACAGCCAGCAGCTTGCAGTTCTCCTGCACGATACAGGATGGACTCGAGTAATTAGCCGTGTCCCTGAGATGGGACACAGCCATCGGTACAGCCTGGGCCTCTTGTTCATCACTCCCAGCACAGTCCGAGCCTCCTTCAGAGCAAGGTTGCTTCCTGGGGTTAGAGTGCAGAGATCCACTGGTAACGCTCGGCTTTCCCTTTCCAGGCAGTGAGATTGACTGTGCTGACAAATACGGCAATACCCCCCTCCACGTTGCTGCTAGATATGGCCATGAGCTGCTAATTAGTACTTTGATGACGAATGGTGCTGACACTGCAAGGTAAGGAAGATCTCTTCCCTCCCTCTGCCTCCTTGGGCTGGAGGATGCGTGGACGGCCCACGCTCACCCTGTCCCCTCTCCCGGCAGGCGTGGGATCCACGACATGTTCCCTCTGCACTTAGCTGTTCTCTTTGGATTTTCAGACTGTTGTCGTAAGCTACTTTCCTCAGGTGAGTGGCTCGGCTGTCCCTTGCCCGTGGGGGCACCAGGGTGAAACCTGCAGCGTCCTGACCCCCCGCACTCTGCCTTGCAGGTCAGTTGTACAGTATCGTCTCCTCGCTGAGCAACGAGCACGTGCTGTCTGCAGGCTTTGATATCAACACACCTGACAACCTTGGGAGGACTTGCCTCCACGCTGCTGCTTCCGGAGGGTGAGCTGAGCGCTGCCTGCCCCTGGGTGCTGTGCCCAGCTCTGGCAGGCATTAGGGATGTATATTCAGAGCCAGCAATGGATAGGGATACTTCTGGGCCGTTATATTGTTGATTCTGATTCATCCCAGCCTCTGCACCCTGGGACTGTTTACCTTTATTTAATGCGGAGCTCGCTTGGCTGAGATTTGTGAAGGGTTCTCAAACTGATGCCTGAAGAGCAGCAGGGTTTAGCTGGCCATTTAAATGCTTCACATTGTTCAGCTTCACTGTGCGGTGCAGGACAGCACTGGCAATGCAGGAGGCACAAGAGGGTGATTTTAGAGAGCAGGGAAGAGCTTTGTATGAGCAGCATCCAGCCATGGCTGGAGACGACAGGCTGCACTGAGCTCCACACAGCCAGGCTGTGTGGGTGAGAAGTGTAGCTGCCTTGTCTGCAACTAGGAGGAGTTAGTGTTCCTGCTGTGCTCCCTTCTCATCTGTGTCTAACTGGTCTCCCTCGCTCCTGTAGGAACGTTGAATGTCTTAATTTGCTGTTGAGCAGCGGTGCTGACTTGAGGAGGAGAGATAAATTCGGAAGGTAAGCATGCTGTGGGCATTGCAAAGGTGATTCCTCTGCAGCAGCTGGGTTTGGGATGGGCTTTTCCCAGATCTGCATGTGGTGTTTAAAGCCTCTCAGCGGTGGTGTAGGGCTCAGCTGGGGTTTAGGAGGTGATGCCAGCTGAGTCTGGGCAGGCTGGTCGCTTGGGCTTGGTATCAGAAGGTAAAGCATTGCCTCCAGGGGGGTTTTTGGATCTAGTGCCCTGCCTACGCTGCTTCCTTAACCTTGTATCTCCCCCAGATGTCTGGTTCTGGCTCTTTACGTGGAGCAGCTGACCCAAAAGTGGGGTGCAGCTCAGCAGCTGGGGTGGGCAGCTCCCGGGGTGCTGCTGATGCCCCACAGGTTTCTCTGTGACAATCACTGCTCCTCAGCCCCTTCTCCTTTCCCCTCCCCAGGACTCCACTGCACTACGCAGCTGCCAATGGCAGCTATCAGTGTACAGTGACGTTGGTCACTGCAGGAGCCAGTATTAACGAGGCTGACTGTAAAGGCTGTACCCCCTTACACTATGCTGCTGCTTCGGACACGTACAGGAGGTGAGTGTGTGCCCTGGCCACTTCCCCAAGCGCTGCCTTGTGAGGAGGGGGTGCCTCATGGAGGTGGGAAGGAATGGTCGGCAAACTGATGGGGGCTTCTGACCTTTCAGAGCAGAGACTCATTCAGGAAACAGCCATGACACTGATGAGGAGCCACTGAAGGAGTCCAGGATGAAGGAGGCATTCTTGTGAGTCGATGCAGCCCCATCTGGCCGTTGGTTGTGGTTCACCCCTTCCCTGGGCTGTACCTCGCTTCTACTGACGCTGAGCTGAGCTGCAATGAGGAAACACCTGCTGGTTTGGTTCTTGAGCAAACCCAGCCATCACCCCAGCCCTGATCCCCAGGGAGTCTGCATGCACTCCTTGTCCAGCAGGGATTCATGCAGCGTCTGCTCTCAGATCAAGCAGGGGGTTCCTTCCTGGGCGTGATCTACTCTCGCTGTTTTCCTGATCTCCCTTTCTCTCTCTCTCTCTTGTTGCAGTTGTTTAGAGTTCTTGCTGGATAATGGTGCTGACCCATCCCTCCGGGACAAGCAGGGATATACTGCTGTCCACTATGCAGCTGCGTATGGCAACAGGCAGAACCTCGAACTGGTGAGTAAAGCAAAGCCTTGTGTGCTGCAGGAGATGGGGGAGGCCCCCATGAGGCCCCCTGGAGCCTTGCAGTGTCCAGTCGTGTGCGTTGTAAGCACTGCAGTGCCAACGTTTGTCCAGAAGGAAGGGAGGTGGGTTTGATTAAATTCCACGGGGATTCTCGGCAAGCCACCGTGCTGGTGACACCACAGAGAAAGAACTTGGCTCTGGGTGAGGTTAAGGAAGGTCCTATTCTGAAATTCAGATCATTCTGGAGCAAATGAGTTGGTTTTATATTTGCCTCGCAGCCTGCTGGCAGACGGGGTGTGGGTTGAAGCCTCCGTGATGGGGTGTTTTCAGGGCTCGCTTACAGTTTTGTGTTTTTGCTGTCGTAGCTCCTGGAAATGTCTTTTAACTGCCTGGAGGATGTGGAAAGCACCATTCCAGTCAGCCCTTTGCACTTAGCTGTAAGTACGGCTGGCCCAGCCCCAGGGTGGCAGAGGGCACTTGGCTCTGTGCTGGGGTTCGCTGTGCCCTGAAGAGCTGCTGCTGCTGCTGCTCCCCAGCAGCGTGGGCTGGGCCACCACGTTGGCCAAAGGGCTGCATGGGGCAAAGCAGGAAGGGAGGCAGCAGCCTGGGGCCTGGCTTTTCCCACAGGCCATGGCTCGAAGTCCCTTTGATTTGCATTTGAGGCTCCTTGCTTTTTCTGTTTCACGGCCGCCTCGTCTGCGTGTGGGCAGGGGTGGGGTGGGAGTGCGAACACAGGGCAGCAGAACCGTCCCAGGGTTGGATCTCCAGCCTCTCTGGGCGCTGCTTTGACATCACCTGCTCTGTCCTCAGGCCTATAATGGTCACTGTGAAGCCCTGAAGACACTTGCTGAAACCCTCGTGAACCTGGACGTGCGGGACCACAAGGGGCGGACAGCCCTGTACCTCGCCACGGAGAGAGGCTCCACCGAGTGCGTGGAGGTGCTCACCAGCCACGGCGCTTCTGCCCTGGTGAAGGAGAGGAAGAGGAAGTGGACCCCTCTCCACGCTGCAGGTAATGGGGGCTGGGGGCTGCGAGGGAGCCAGGGATGCTCGTTTACCCATTTCTCAGATGCTCATTAGGGAAGGGGAAAGAAAGGGCTGTGGCTCAGGGCGATGCTTGTGGTCAGGATGGGACCGGTGCTGTGGCACACCTGCAGAAGCTGAGGGCCCAGTTGCCCAGCAGCAGCTGGGAGAGGACGCCAGTGGCTTCTGCTCACACGTGTTTCCAGCTCAGCCTGTGCATGTGCTCATCAGCCCTGTAGCCTAGCAACCACGTAATGAGTTTGCTCAGCCACGTGTGCCTGGCTGCTGAGCGCGAGCCTGCACCTTTGGTGTATGGTGGCAGCTGGAAGGAGGGACTGTGCGGGTTTGTGACTCCTTTCCTCTGCTGTCTCCAGCTGCCAATGGGAATACAGATTCCCTGCACCTCCTGATAGACAGCGGGGAGCGGGCAGACATCACCGATGTCATGGACATCCACGGCCAGTGAGTTTGTCTGCGTGTTTCTCTGGGGCTGCATCGCAGGGTGGTGGGGTAGGCTTGAGGGCAGCACTTGAGCCCAGCACAATGCCAAGCCCTCTCCTCCCCACAGAACCCCACTGATGCTGGCGATCATGAACGGCCACGTCGACTGTGTCCACCTCCTCCTGGAGAAGGGATCCACAGCTGATGCAGCCGACAAGAGAGGAAGGACCGCTCTGCATCGGGGGGTGAGTGCATCTCTGGGGGTGCTTGGAGCCGTGCAGCTTCTGCTCTGATGCCTCTTGCACAGGGGCTGCTTGGAGGACAGGCAGGTGGTTCCTATTGCCACAAGAGTCCTCGGTGAAAGAGCCCAATTCCTATTCCTAAAAGGCAGCGTTTGAGAAGGAAGCTGTGGGAGAAGGGGATAGCTTTGCTGAAAATGATGGAAGGGTGAGGTCTGACCTTGTCCTCTCTTCTGGCTCAGGCTGTGACGGGCTGTGAGGACTGCCTGGCTGCTCTGCTGGACCACGATGCCTTCGTTCTGTGTCGGGATTTCAAAGGCCGGACCCCGATCCACTTTGCATCGGCGTGCGGGCACTTAGAAATCCTGAGGACCTTGCTGCAGGCAGCCCTCTCTACTGACCCTCTGGACTCTGTGGTGGACTACAGTGGTTACTCACCAATGCACTGGGCTTCATACAGTGGTAAGAACCAGGGTTGGGCCCCGTCCCACCTCTGCTCTGACTGGGTGCTGATGGTCTTACGTCTCTCTCTCCTCACAGGGCATGAAGATTGTCTTGAATTGTTACTTGAACACAATCCATTTGCATACCTAGAAGGAAACCCCTTTACTCCATTGCACTGTGCAGTGTAAGTGGTGTCAGAGGCTGCCCTGGTTTCTCCTCACCAGGTGACGTGGGAGGGGGTACAGAGCCAGAGCAGGCTGGAGCCTGCAGATGGAGCTCCAAACGCTGTCCTGTTTGCCAAGGGCTCCTCTCTGGGTGGCAGCAACAGCTCAGGGTTATACAACCCTCTTGTCCCAGCTCCCCTGTGGCAGGGAGGTGGCTGCCGGACCACAGGAGGGCCTCTGGGAGCTGCAGGGCATCTGTCTCATTGGCCGTGTGCAGCACAACCAGGGCTGGCATGCATGAGATCCACGTGCCAGCTTGGTGGAGCTGCTGAGGTGGGAGGGTCAGCCCCTGGAAAGCTGACAGCAGAGGGATGAGCAGAGCAGTTCTGTGACGTGGTGTTGTGATTCCTTGACTGTCATCAGAAAAGATAAAGGGTGTTTTACCCTAAGCAACTCCATACTAGCTGCTGTTGGTTCTTGAGCCCCAGGTGCCTGCTCCTCATTCCAATTACAGCCATGCTAGTGCTGTTGAATCTTGCTCTAACTTTCCTTCTCATCCCCACTGCAGAATTAACAACCAGGACAGCACTGCTGAAATGCTGGTGGAAGCATTAGGTGCCAAGATTGTTAATAGTAGAGATGCCAAAGGAAGGTGAGCACAAACTTGTTGCTCTCTGTGGTGCTGCTCAGTGGTGGCTGTGACTCCTACAGCTCTTCCTTTTCGCTGTGGCCGTGGGGTTCCCAACAGGAGAGTGGCAGCAGTGCTACCTGACCTGTCTTAGAGTCTGCCTGGGGGGCGTTCAATGGGTGGCTGCACCCAGTGGAGGAAAGCAGTTCTGCTGTTTCTGCTCTTCCCCTGGCATGAAATCATAGAATCATAGAATGGTTTGGGTTGGAGGGGACCATTAAGATCATCGAGTTCCAACTCTGATGTCCCCAGGCGTGTCTTCAGGCCTAGGCAGTCTTGCTGGGGTGCGTTCTGTGCCCTTCTCTTTACCTGAGCTCTCCTTTCCCCAGGACACCCCTTCACGCTGCTGCCTTTGCAGACAACATCCATGGTTTACAGCTGCTGCTGCGCCACCAAGCCGAGGTGGACACGACTGACAAGCTGGGGAGGACTCCCCTCATGATGGCCTCTGAGAACGGGCACACTGCAGCAGTTGGTACGTGGTCAGCAGCCAACCCCTTCCCCAGGCACTGCCAGTTGGCAGAGGGCTGCCGCCACACAGCATTGCTGTCCACGTCCTGCAGCAGCACCTGGGACCTCTCTGGGGGGGAGTGAAGGGTTTTGCTGCTCAGGGGACTGCGGTGCTTTCAGCTGTTCCTTGGGCTGTCAGCCACACCAACACAGCTGCTTTCCCCAGCATGGGTTATGAGACCCCTCTGCTTCCTCTGGGGTCCTTTGGAGCCGGGCTGTGCTGCTCCTGCCCTTCAATATGTGGCTGCTGCCTCCACTGCCGTGGTCTGAGCTTCGCTTTCTGATGGCAGCTGTCCCTCCTCATTTCAGAGTTCCTGCTGTACCAAGCAAAAGCAAATATAACTGTGCTGGATGTCAACAAGAACACAGCTCTTCACCTGGCCTGCAGCAAGGTAGGGAGCCAGAGCCCAGAGGGAGCCCAGACATTGCAGGGGAGGGAGTGTAGGAAACAGCAGCTCTCTTTGCAGACCATTCTGAAGCGGTGAGCTGTTCCAGAAGGACGTGTTTAGGGAATGTCTCTGAATCTCAGGGAATTACTTTGTGCTTTGACAGCACCCAGCTCCCGTCTGCTGCCTGTGCGCTATAAACAGTTCATTCTCCTTTCCAGGGTCATGAAAAGTGTGCCTTGTTGATCCTGGGGGAAACCCAAGACCTTGGCCTTATCAATGCAAGTAACAGTGCTCTGCAGATGTGAGTATTTGGACAGCTGGCACCAGGGGGGTGGGGGGAGGGTGGAGTGGAAATCAGGGCTTTGCAGGGGGGGCGGCGAGGCCTGGGTGAGAGGAGAAAGAGAATGGTGGAAGGAGGTGCACTCGTTAGGTGCATTCAGTGAGCACCCAGCCTCAATGCCTGCACTAATTCCAACACTGCACTGCTGTGGGAGGGTGGTCCTGCTGCCCCAGGGCCCATGATTGCTGCATTGAGGCCCCAGCCTGTGCCTAACCACTCCCTCCCCTCCCCAGGCCGCTCCACATCGCTGCACGGAACGGGCTGGCCACCGTCGTCCAGGCCCTGCTCAGCAGAGGTGCCACCGTGCTGGCTGTGGATGAAGAAGGTGCGTGTTGCTCGCGGGCGGCCGGGCCTTGTGTGGGGCTCAGGGGCTGCGTGGGGAGGCGGTTGGCCGGCGTCGGGAGGATTTCCCACCCCTTCTGCGTTTGAGCTGCGTGTGCTCAGTCAGGGTGAAGATGTTGACACCCTGTCACCCCCTGTAAAAGCATTCTCAGGTCCCAGAGGGGTTTCAGATATGTGTCTCTTAACCTTACGCATCTTCTGGGCTTTTAGTCTCATGTGTCTCCTGGGCTCGCTTGCCCATGTGCCAACCCAGCCCAGCCTGAGCTGTTGATAAGCCACTGACTCACTTGCAAGTTGGCAGAAGCTAGTTGCTGCCACCAGAAGCTGTTTATCCCAGCAGTTTTTGCTCTGCTGGAACACCTTTAAGTTGTGAAAAACATCATTAGGTCTGCCCTGCTGCCAGGGCTTCTGAGGCTTTTGTAATTCACCTCCTGCTGATCCCGGCACGCTTCAAAGCAGTTGCAGAAATGGCAAGGATCGCCGGTGCCTGGAAGCAGGGTCCTTTGAGATATGAACAGAAATCCATGCAGGGGATGAAAGCTGCCCCATTCAGGGCACTGGGTGACACGGAGTGGGAAAGCAAAAGACTTTCCCTTCCCCTCCTTCCCTCCAGCCTGTGTTGGGGGTCCTGGAGAGCAGCCCCTTCACCTCCGGCTCTGTCCTAGGTCATACCCCAGCCTTGGCATGCGCCCCCAATAAGGACGTTGCCGACTGCCTGGCACTTATCCTCTCCACCATGAAGCCTTTCCCACCTAAAGACGCCATCAGCTCTTTCAGCTTCAACCTCCTCAAGAACTGCGGCATTGCAGCCAAAACCGCGGCCTGCGGGGCCCTGCCCAATGGCAGCACCTGCCCCTACAGCAAGGACCGGCACAATGCCATCGGCTTAGACGGCTGTTACTCGGAGTAGCTTAAACTATGGGTGACCTAATATCTTATTATATTTATTTAGAAATTCTATAAATATAGGGCACTTTAAAGGAGAACAAGACTGGGCAGGCCTTCTAGCATGGCCGAGTAGACCAAGAGTTCAACGCTTCCTCTTCTTGCTGGAGCACCGGCGTGGTGCTAGCGCTGCTAATTGCTGTAACGAGGGGCTGGCAGTGCTGCCCTGGTGGCACGGGGCTGCCCTGAACACCAAGCCACGCTCCTCCGGGCCGTTTGCATCCCTCGTGTGGCATCCGCTGCTTCCCTTGGGCTGCGTGGCCACAGAGAACCAAAATGAGAAAAACTCTCAATCGAAACAAAACAAAAACTAATTGGGACCATCCATTGGGCTGCAGATGGGAAGAGGGTTTGGCTCCCAGCTTTTGGAGGTGGATTGAAATGGGTTCCGTTGCAGGCTGGAACGGGGAAGGTTGAACTCTTGGTGGGGTGTGGGGTTTGGGATCGGGGTGGTCTCGCAGCCGCTGGGGTGGGTGCTAGCTCCTGGCCAAGTGCCACTGTAATGTTCCTCTCTTGAGTCACTTTTCTCTCACGCTCATCCTTCGATTCCAATACAAACACTTGAATCAAGATCTACTGTACCTGGGACACTAAAATACCCTTTTGGCAGCTGTCATTTTTATGCAAAAACGGGTGCTGCTGCCCGACTCCGCGGTCTGCGCGTCGCGGGCGCGCTGCTGGAACCTCAGTCCCCACACCAGGCACTTTAGGGATTCTGTTGGTTTTCTGTTATTGGTTTGGTTGGGTTTTGTTGGTTTTGTTTTTTTTTTTTCCTCCTCTCTTCACAAAACGTCGGATCCTAAGAGCCGATTCTTGGATTCTTTTAGGAGTTTTCGTTCTCTGTGTTGCATGGCCGTTCCCATGCGAGAGTCAGTGTTGCTTTTTTTTTTTTTTTAAATAAAAAAGACAAAAGGTTATTTATAAAGAAACAAGCATTTACCTTTAAAAAAAAAAAAAAACAACAAAAATAATAAAAAAAAAAAATCTGAAACTTTTAGCCTTTAAATAAGGAAGAAAATGCACTTCAGAGTCCTTATTCACAACCCTGATAGGTCCGTATTTATTTTTCTAATGCAGCATGTTGGCAGGTTTTATTAGCGTGCATGTATGTGAGATCATTGGGTTTTTGTTTTGTTCTTGTTTCGGGTTTTCTAATTTTAGAGATCATATTTATAATGCAGGTTTGAAGCATTCGAGAAACGTTGCACTGTCGGGTCTTGTTTTGTTTTGTTTTGTTTTCTTCTGAATTACTGTAACGGTATCATGTGCAAAACTGATACTCTTTGCTCCATATCAGCAGTCTGTGCAAAGCCAAAGACTGTGCACTGAGAAAGGGAAGGGGCTGATGGGGTCAGGCAGCCCACGGTTGGCATCTGCTGCTGACTTTGACACCGTGTTTGGGCTGGGTGAGGCCCTGGGTGTGAGAGCAGGCCCTGGGAAAGCTGCAGCCTGCTCATGGCCTGCTTGGTTCCTGTTTGTGGGCTGCTCATGGCTGTTTGTGGCATGTTTGTGGCCTGTTTTTGGCTTGCTTGGGGTCCGCTCATGGCCTGTTCTTGGCCTCTTCATTGCTTGTTCGTGGCTTGCTTGCGGCCTGCTCGGGGCCTGTTTATGGCCTGCTCGGGGCCTGCTCATGGCATGTTTGGGGCCTGCTTGGGGCCTGCTCACATCCCATTCATGATCTGTTTGTGGCCTGCTTGAGATCTGCTCATGGCCCGTTTTTGGCCTGTTTGGGGTCTGTTGCTCATGTCCTGCTTATGGTCTGTTCTTGGCCTGTTCGTTGCCTGTTCATGGCTTGGTTCCTGTTTGTGGCCTGTTCATGGCCTGCTTGGGGCCTGCTCATGTTGTGTTCAGGGCCTGTTCATGGCATGTTTGGGGCCCGCTCATGGCCTGTCCATGTCCCTCCCGTTCATGGCTTGCTTGCAGCCTGCTCAGGGCCTGTGTGTGGTCTGTTCACAGCCTGCTCAGGGCCTGTCTATGACATGTTCGTGACCTGCTCACGGCCTGTTTACAGCCAGTTTGTGGCTCGCTCAGGTCCTGCTCCTCCCACCCCATCTCTCCCGCTCCCACGGTGCCTCTCGGTTCTGCATAGCGTAGGAAGGAAAGCGTTTCTGTAACCAAAACGGCGTCTTTGTTTCTTGTTGCCTGTTGGAAGTTGCTCTCTGTCGCGTTGGTGCGGGCCGTCCCTGGGCAGCGGGAGGCAGCACCTGTTGCACTGCGGCTTTCTTTTACCAAAGCCCAACCCTCAGAACCAAATAGGGAGCGGCAGCCCTGGCCTTTGGGTGATGAGCACATTCTTTGTGTCTCACACAGGAGTGTCCCCGGTGGTGCTCCCGGTGCCAGGACCTGGTGCCCCGGTAACGGTGCCACGGTGCAGGCTGTGCTCCTTTGCTTCTCTGCCCCCAGCTCGGGGCTCCCCGCTCACCCCCGTCCTCCAGCTTGAAGGAAAGTGTTAACCTTTCTGCACCGAATACCTCAGTTGGGAACCAGAGCTCACAAAACTTGAATTCAAAGGTTCTTTTTGAAGATCCTTTTCAGTATTCTGCAGAGAAGAACTGGAAAAAAAAAAAAAAAAAAAAAGAGATTTGTTTACATGGCTGCCGAGCCCGCGCTTGCTGCGTCCTTTATCTCCCGGCTCCTCGCCGATGGCCGTCGCCTTTTCCTGCGGGGTGGGAGAATGGGTCCAAAGTCCCCACCACCGTGGCCACGGAGCACCGGGCTGTGCCGGGCCGTGGGGTGGTGGCAGAGCTCAGACTGCCGGTGCCGGGTACAGACGTCGGCTGGCCGGTGCGTTTCGGTCCATCACAGCTTTTTCTGTAGCCAGGGCGAGAGAATTCCTTAGAGCACACAGAGCATGCTGCTTTTCCTTCTCTCCTTTTAATTGTTTTCCAGTCTTGCTGTGGTTTTTTTTCAGTTTCTTTTTCCAAACCCGATCTCTTTTTGCCTTCTGTCCGCGCTGTGCGTCGTCACCCGTCGCTCGACACGACCACTGAACTATGAGACAATCAATGTGATCTCTGTAAGGGCTTCTCCATTTCCTCTCTGCAGCATCCGTGCTTTACGTGGACGCGTTCTTTTGCTCTTAGCGAGGAGTTTTTTTTTTCCTCTCCCCTCCCCTCGTGTCTTATTATTAATAATGATGATGATAATAATAATGACAGTGGAGTGAAATGAGGTTTCAGCAGCGCATCCGCGGTTTGGGGACTGAGGGGGGGGGGGGGGGGGAGGGGGGATGGGAGATGGAAGCACGGCCACGTTCCCTGCGGGTCCCAGTCTTGTTCTCCTTTAACGCTGTATTGTATACATTTGACAGCACAGCTTGACAATTTAAGTAATAATCAAAGTGTTTGGTAATAATGCATTATTTTGCTAAAACGAGATTTGTGATGGTTTCCCTAGTGCATTGTAAGAGGGATGGAGGGAAACTTCCGCTGCCCGTCCGGTGCCCGTTCCTCCCCACCACCTCGATGCCAAAGTTGGACCATTCCTGCTTCGCGTTCCCTTCGGCACACGTTTGGTGTTGCTCTCACCAAGCAGCGACTTTTCAGGCCCCCCCCCCCCGCCCCCTCCCCAAAGCTGTCCGTGTGGGTGTGAAACAAACAGCCCCAACCCCCCCCCCCAAATCCCCCCACCCCTCCTCAACAACAAAAGGAAGTTTCTCTCCGCCCCCTGGTCCAAAGCACTTGCTTCAAGTAATAAGCACTTTTGTTAAAGCATGAGTCTGGATTCCCTTTAGGCGTCCCACGGGATAAGAGAGCAGCAAAGAGCGGAAGGGATAACGAGAGCGTCTTTGGGTTTTGCTTTTTTTTTTGTTGTTCTTCTTCTTATTTCTTGATTATTTTCGGGGTGGTTTTTTTTTTTTTTTTAACAAAAAAGAAAGAAAAAGAAGAAAAAAGGAAAAAAAAAACCAAACAAAAACAACCAACCACCAACCAAGTTTGTTTCTAGGGAATGAATGAACGAAGGGAAGGTGTGTTATAGGAGAGAGAGAGAGAGAGAAAGGAGAAAAGAAAACCAAACAGCACAAATACATTTCAACTCGCTAAAGGTGGATTTGCACTGCCATTGCTAGAATTCCGGGCCTCGCCGCCCGGCTGAGCCATATAAACTGCTGACAAACACTGAATGTAAACGCACCGCCCCGGAGGAGCCAGGCAGCTGCCATTGGTTTTATCCTGCCAGGCCTTTCCAAGGTCCCAAATAACCCAGCGGTGGTGAGGAGGTGCTCGGTGTGTGTTTTCTTGTTGCTGTTTCCGAGCTGCAGGCGATTTGTGTTTCCTTAAGGAGATGTGAGACCCCCCCCCCCCCCCCCCCCCCACACACATCCCTTTATTCATCCCCCAACCCTTCAATCCCGGCCCGCTTCCCCAACCCAAAGCACTGCAGAGATCCCAGCCCCAACCGACCCCGGTGGTGGTGGGGAAGGGGGGAGGTGGTGGGGAAGCTGAGTTTAACAGGTCCAAAAGTAGCACTTGAAAAACAAAACAAAACCCAAACGAAACAAAGCAAAAAGCTCCAAACCAAACCAAAAACCCCATAAAAATTAGGGAAAAAAAAAAAGAAAAGAAATAACAGGAACGACTCCTTTAGGATCCGGGCACCCCGAAGCTGCGGCACCCAGCGCAGTGCGGAGCAAAAGCCAAACCCGAGAACAAAGCGCAGACCCCAGAAACAACCTTTTAAGGTTCTTTGCTTTGCGTGGTGGGGTCGGGGGCTGCATCCCCCCCAGCCCCAAACTGCTGCCCCCATAGGGACCACAAAACCTCCAGCGTCGCATCCGAGCCGTGCGGAGCTCGTCCCGCTTTGCCTTCGATAAGAAACCAAAGGAGAAAAGAAAAAGGCCCGGCCTTTTCCATTGGGAATCTTTGGGGTAGTTGGGTGTTTTGGGGGGGAGGGGGGGGGTTCGTTTGTTTTCTTTTTCTTTTCTTTTTTCCTCTCTTTTCTGTTGCTTTCTTTCTTCGTTTCTCTCCAAGGTTGGCACCTCTCCTCCCTTTTCGGGTTCATAACGGGGCCGAGCTGGGGCAGCAGGAAGGGGACGCGTCTCCCAAGGACTTGAAGGCATCTGTAGCAAGCTCTGTGTCTTTACAATATCCTGTGTGTAAATGCTGCACCTCTGTATATTATGCACATAAACGTTTCTTTGAATACGATAGGACAGACCTCATCAGCAGTCAGGTACAACGACTCTTCCTCCTCTGTGTCCCGGTGTTCCCCCGTTGTGTGCGTGGATCCGCGTGTCTGGGCGTTGTCTGAGCTCGTTGCGATGCAAAGAAGGAGGAATAATGCTACTACTACTGCTACTAATAATAAGAGGAACATGGCCTTACTCGATCCCGTCCTATTGATCTTGTTCGACTTGACAATAATAAAAGTGAACGCATGGAAAGCTGTGGCCTGGCTGAGCCGCGCGCGGGGCGGCTGCGGGGTTTGGCTTCGCCCTTCCTCTCCTCTCCTCTCTTCTTTCCTCACCCAGAGCTGCCAAGGGATGAATTGCCGGAGGGTGAAGTGCTGTGCTCTGCTCCCAGCGCTGCTCTGCGGTGATGAGCTGCCGTCCGTCCGTCTGTCTGTCCGTCCCTCAGCCAGGACGTGGGTTGGGCTCCGGCCGGGTCAGTGTCAGCGCCTGTTTGGGGTCCCGCTGCCCTTAGGGTCAGTGTGAGCTCCATTTGGGGTCCCGCTGCCCTTAGGGTCAGTGTGAGCTCCATTTGGGGTCCCGCTGCCCTTAGGGTCAGTGTGAGCTCCGTTTGGGGTCCCGCTGCCCTTAGGGTCTGTGTGAGCTCCATTTGGGGTCCCGCTGCCCTTAGGGTCAGTGTGAGCACCTGTTTGGGGTCCTGCTGCCCTTAGGGTCTGTGTGAGCTCCCTTTGGGGTCCCGCTGCCCTTAGGGTCAGTGTGAGCTCCATTTGGGGTCCCGCTGCCCTTAGGGTCTGTGTGAGCACCTGTTTGGGGTCCCGGTGCTCTTAGAATTGGTGTGAGCATGGTTTGGGGTCTTGCTGTCCTTAGGGGTCAGTGTGAGCGCATTTTGGGGTCCCACCATCCGTAGGGTTGGTTTGAGCTCCGTTTGGGGTCCCGGTGTCCTTAGGATCAGCGTGAGTGCACTTTGGACCCGAAGCGCTCACTTAGGGTCGGTGTGAGCACAGTTTGGGGTCCCAGTGCCCTTAGGGTCGGTGTGAGTGCAGCTTGGGTCCTGCTGTCCTTAGGGTCGGTGTGAGTGTGGTTTGGGGTCCCAGTGCCCTTAGAGAGTCAGTGTGAACACCATTTGGAGTTGCACTGTCCTTAGGGTTGGTGTGAGTGCCTTTTGGGATCCCTGTGTCCTTAGGATCAGTGTGAGCACGGTCTGGGGTCCCAGTGCCCTTAGGGTCGGTGTGAACGCAGTCCCACTCTCCTTAGGGTTGGTGTGAGCATGGTTTGGGGTACCAGGGCCCTTAGGGTTGGTGTGAGCACTGTTTGGAGTCCCGCTATCCATGGGGTTGGTGTGAGCACCGTTTGGGCTTCCCTTGTCCTTAGGGTGAGCACTGTTTGGGGTCCTGTTGTCCTTAGGGTCGATATGAGCACCATTTGGGGTCCCGGTGCCCTTAGGGTCGGTGTGAGCGCTGGATGGGGTCGTGCCATCCATAGGCAGTAGGATTGCAGCTGGGCTGGCCGTCTCACTGCTGATAACATCATTCCATTCCCAAGTTTTGCACTGAGGCGCCGTGGGAGGTTTGGGATGGGGTCAGAGCACTTTGGGGTCTGTGCACCGCAGCACCCACGGGCGCAGCGTATCCCCAGGTGCTCTGATTCTCTGAGTCCTCTTCCAGGGTCCTTTAGGAGTTATCCGGAAGGTTCTGCCCTTTCCTTGTCCTCCTCGATGTGTGTGGGGTTTTTTTTTGGGGGGGGGAGGGGGGGAGCTGAGGAAGCATTGCTCCCTTTCTCATTGCTGAGCGCTGCGGGTGCCTTTCGGGGTCCTGCGGTGCGCCCTGGGCATAGTGGTGCCAAATAAGGGGGAGTGGGTGTGCAGCCCCCCACGTCCCTAAAGCAATAGAGCCCCAGGGGGGGCTGCACAAGGAGCTCAGCATGGCACTCCTGGGGGGTCCCACACCCCCCAGCCCCAGTGCCAACAGCACTTTAATGATGCCCAGAGTGGGATGAGCCCCATAGGGGTAACCCCACACCCCCCGTTTCCCCCTCCCCCCCCCCCCAGACTGCATCCCAGTGCCAATCTGTGGCATTCTGGGGGGGGAGGGGGGGGTCAACGAGGTTGGAAATGGAGAGCTCTGAGTTGTGTCCTTTCTGCACTGTTCTCACTACCTCTTGTGATAACCGGACTGCGGCAGCTCCGCTCCGGGCCCCACTGCTGCCCCACTGCTGCCCCATTGGCACTGGGTGGGGGGGGGGAGGTGGGGCCCACACTGACCGGTGTGTGAGCCCATCTCCACAGCAGGTTTGATGCTGGGGGGGGGGGGGGGGCTGGGGGAGGGGGGGTTGGAGTGTCTGTGTGCCGTGGGGTTGGGGAGAGGTGGGGGCACTGTCCTATGGGTGCAGCTGCTCCTTCCTCCCACCGCTGGTTCCAAGCACAACGGGTTCAGCTCCGCGTCCCACCAGCAGTGGGGCAATTTTGATGTGCAATTTACAAATAGAAGAAACAAACCAACCAATAACCAACCCCCCCCCCCCCCCCCCAACAACCCCCTCCGTGGGGCCGTCGCTGTGAGCCGTGTCCCAAAGTGCTGTCCCATCCCAAAAGCCCCAACCCGGTCCCATTTCCAACCCTCCCCCCCCCCCCCCTCCCCCCACTTCCCCAAGCTGTAGGAAGAGCCCCACGCCGCCCCCCCCCCCCCCCCCCCCAGCCCCACGCTGAGCATTGTGAGCAGTTCCTTTTGTCCCATTGATGTATTTTCCGAAGTCCTGCATCACCTCTTGGGGGGAAGGGAAGGGGGGGGGGGGGGGGAATAAAGGAACAACAACAACAAAAAGGAGAAAAAAAAAAGCGGGGGGGGGGGGCTGGGGGGAGGGTAAAAAAGGCATAAAATAAAACGCATTCAGACTTGATCTATTTTATACAATGTAAGCTGCGACCAAGTCCTGTTATTCATATTGTGGCTTTGATTATGTTTATTAAAATGCTATTGCTTCTACTGCCTCTTCTGTCGTCCTTTCCCAGGGAGGGGGATGCGATCCTTTCGCTGTCGGTGCTGCCGGATCCGGAGCTCTGTGGTGCCACCAAGGAGGGGTGGGGGCCCAACACTGTCGCGTGTGTGTGTCCCCCCCCCCCCACTTTATGGGGATGTGGGGTTGGGGTCCGGCAGCTGCGACCCACGGAGCCCCCAGGGTTGGTTCCATGCATTTCATCTTGGCAAACAGCCGCGTTGGCTGATGGGGTCCCACGAGGAGGGGGAGAAAGTCCGAACCCAGGGCTGGGTTTTGGGGTCCCTGCGGCCATCGGGTTGGGGGGGGGCACCTGGGGGTCTCCCCCTCAGGGCTGCAGCCACGCGCTGAGGTGGCCTTCGGCCAACGCGATGCCCAGCATGATGCCGCTGCCCAGCAGGAAGCCCACGTTCTGCAGCACAAAGCGGCCCCACGTGCCCCCGCCGGGACCCCGCAGCACCTCGGGGAGCTGGGGGCAGAGCGGGGGGCTCAGTGGAGGCACGGCACGGCCCCCCACCCCCAGCCCTGCCGGCCCTTACCATGTCAACCAGAGCCACGTAGAGGAAGGTGCCGGCGGTGGCGGTGAGGATCCATGGGGTGAGATGTGCCGCGTTCTGCCCCACGGCCGCCCCCACGGCCGCCCCCACGCAGGAGAGCAGAGCTGAGAGCGCATTGAGCAGCAGGAGGGTGTGGGGGGCTGTGCCTGCCTGCAGCAGCACCGCGAGGTCACCTGCAGGGAGAGGAGGGTGGGGGTGGGATGAGGGGTGGGGTGCCACCTCTGGGGGTGGCGGAGTGGTGAGCTCTTACCCAGCTCGTGGGGCAGCTCGTGGCACAGCACTGCCAGCGCGGTGCTGAGGCCGCTGGGGAGGCCGTGGGAGAAGGCAACGCCTGCAGGAGGAGAGGACCTCTGTGTTGAAGCGCTCAGCCCCCGTGTCAACGTGTCCCCAACGTGTCCCCCTGTGCCCATCCGTCCCTGTGCGTTTCGCACCCCCTACCCCTGTGCACCCGTCCCTTTGCCTTCTTGCGCCTCCTCCCCACCCCCCCCACCAAGTGTGTCCTCATCCCCTCGTGCCCCCCCCCCCCCCCCCTCCGTCACCACCCCCAGCCCCACCCCCCCGCTGCCCACCGATGGCCAGCCCGTCGGTCAGGTTGTGGATGCCGTCCCCCAGCACCACCATCCACACCAGATCAGCGGCCGCGGGGTTGGGGGGCAGCGCGGGGCCGTGGGAGTGTCCGTGGGGCGGTCCGGGAGGACCCTTGGGTTCCATCTCCACCTCCGGGGCCGTCAGACAGTGCAGCTCAGAGCCTGTGGGTGGAGAGGGGCACACAGTGGGAGACAGGGTCGGCACTGGTGGCCGCTGGGATGGGGTGTGGGGGGGTCTTACCGCCTCGTAGCGTGGCCTGGACCCCCGCGGCCGCCTCGGGGGTCTCTCCGTGGGGACGGTGCTGGGAGGAGAGCAGAGGCGTTGGGCACAGCGGGACTCAGCGGTGCCCCCGTGCCCTCCCGGTGCCTGCAGTTCCCACCGTGGTGGCACGGCGACGGCGTAGCGTTCCCAGCAGCAGCTCCAGCAGCAGCAGCCCGTAGATACCCCCCAGCACCGCCAGACCCTGCAGCACCGCCCACAGCACCGCCGCCGGCTCCTGGTGCTGCCCCTGCGCCTGCATCGAGTCGGGGGGGTGGGGGGGGGGGAGGTCAGGGCTGTGCCACGCTCCGTGCCTCCCAACCCACCGCCACGGGGGTACCTACGTGGGGCCAGAGGTGCAGCAGGGCGTCCCCGCAGAGCGTCCCCACCGCCAGTGCCACCAGGAAGGAGAGCAGAGCGTGGAGCTGCCCGCGGCTCAGCCGAGGCACCACGGCCACAGCCACGGCCGACGGAAACGCTGACGAAGGCGACGGCCAACAGAGCCCAACCCAGCGCTGCGTGGGGATGGGGTGAGGAGGGGGAGTGGGGATGGGGTGAGGAGGGGGACCTTGGGACCGGGAACGTTGGCACCAAGCGGTGTGACCGTGGAGGTAGGGATGTGGGGATGGAGGAGCACGGGATGGGGCTGAAGGGACAGGGAGATGGGGACCGGGGGTGAGGCTGTGGGATGGGGGCATGGGATCGGGAATGGGAGGTGATGGGGATGGGAGGATGGGGACCAAAAGGCGGGGACTGGGGGACAGGAGGCTCATGGATGGGGACGGAGGGACTGCGGGATGGGGATCGAGGGATGGGTGACTCAGGGATGGACAGCTGAGGGCTGGAGGCTCAGGGTAGAGCACGGGTTGGGGTTACCTGGCCACAGGGCCCCCCCCCGTTGGGGACGATGTCACCTCGTCGCGGGTGGCGGATGCAGACACGGCTGTCGATCTGGTAGAGCAGCGCGGGGCAGAGCAGGGTGAACTGCTGCGGGGTGAGCTGTGAGGCTGCATCCAGCCCGAAGTTCAGCAGCAGTTGCGTCACATTGAGGCACTGCGGGTGGGGGATGCTCAGGGCCTGGGTGTGTGTGTGGGGGGGGGGGGGGGGGGGTGAGGTGGGGGGTGGCTCCATGTGGGCTCCGCAGCCCCCAGCCCCACTCACGGAGTCGTGTGCGTGGTCGTATCCGGAGTGGTCCAGGCCCAGCCACGCGGCCCAGCAGCCCCAAGCTGGAGGGGTCTATCCGGGGGGGTTGGGGGGCACTGTGACCCCCAGGAGTGGTCCCTGGGATTGGGGGGCTCCGTCCAGGTGGGTGCGGGGCTGCGGGGGTGGGAGTGGGGTGAGAGTCGAAGTGGGGGGGGAACAGAGCGCAGGGTGGGGTGAGGATAAGAGCGTGGGGGGGGGGTATCTGTGTGAGGAACACCAGAGGGGGGGGGTACCTCTACCTGGGGGGGGGGGGATACCAAAGGGAGGGACCAGGGGACGAACGAGGGAGGGGTGTGAGTGGAGCACCTGGGGTGTGGGTACATGGGAAGGGGCGTACGGGGGGGGTACCTGGAGGGGTACCCGGGGGAGCACCTGGGGAGGGGGTCCCGGGGGGGCACCTGGGGGGGCGGTCCCTGGCAGCCTCCCCGCTGCCGTGCTCCCAGGCCGGGTGCCGGTGCCGGTGCCGCTCCTCCTGCACCTCCAGGAGGTCGAGGTGGCTGACGTGGCCGTGGCCCATCTCCTCGTGTTGGATGCGCACCACCTGCACCCTCCCGAGCCCCAGACTGCCCAGCAGCCGCGCCAACCCCGCCGACGGCAGCGTCCCGTTGGCTCCGTACAGCCCGAAGAGCTGCTGCAGGTAATAGCCGTGCTCCTGCGCGGCGTCTTCGGGCAGCGCCGACGGTTCCGCTTCCCCCCGAGCCCCCGCGCCCCCCAACAGGGGCAGCAGCCACGCACACAGCAGCAGAAGCCCGGGGGGGCGCGGATGGCGCGGGGTCCGGACGGCCGAGCTGAGGGTGGCGGGGGGGGAGGGGGGGAGCGGCGTCAGCGTGGGGCCGTGGGGGCGCCCACGGTCGCGGGTTCCATCCCTTCCCCGTGCCTCAGTTTCCCCTGTGGCTCTGGGTTCCCCCCCCTCAGCCCTCCCTACCCCGGGCCTCAGTTCCCCCTCTGCACACCCCCCACTGGGGTCGGAGGGGAGCGTGGAACGCTGGGGGATGGATTTCTGCGCCCCGTTAGGGCACGGTGGGACCTGCGCTCAAAGCCCCCCCCTCCCCCCAAACCTCCCCCCCCGTGCCTCAGTTTCCCCGTGGCCCCCACGTACGCACCCCGCTGCCATCCGTCCGTCCGTCCGTCCGCCCGAGGGAACGGCTGCGAAGCGACGGACAGCGTCAGGATCCCGACCCAAAGACACGCGTCCGGTCCGGGGCTTTGGGGAGGGGGTGGGGGGGTGGGGGGGGGGGACACACGCGGGTGCTGCGCCCCCCTTGGGGACAGCGCTGAGGGGGGGACGCGGTGCCGCTCG